>BMAO01038998.1:0-25624 GCA_019973975.1 Trichonephila clavata | reverse complement strand
GTAAACAAGCGCAAGTGATCTGTTTAATTTAATCTAATTCAATCTATCTTAGATTTTTAAGCCTTAATCCACTAATTTATTATAGTGATAAACTCCTTCCTAAACTCACGTTATGATAATGAAATAAATCTCACGAACCACTGCAATAGTTCTCCTGCTCCTTCTATCTTACATTTACAAAACCTTGACTTTATATAGTCAAACTAATTTAAATATCAAGGTTTCTTCTTGAGGGATGACTGTGAATTAATGCGAAAGCTAGCCCCAAAGTTTCCCCAAGAGGATTAATGATAAGGTCACGTATATATCCGTCACAAACTTCCAGCAAAAAAAAAAAAGAAGGAAAATTATTTCCACAACAAAAACAGACTAAGAAAAAAGATACTATAGCAGGAAACAGAAAAATTAGTCATAAGTAACAAATTAAACAAATACGTTTTCAACTCTATAAAAAAGTACTTTTTGCTCTTTTTCTGGGTATTATTACTGTTAATAAAACTATTTATGCATACATAGACTTCCCCAATCAGCCCGAAATATATTATTTACACGTTCTGTCAAGCAAAAGAGACACTTTATAATAATAAAGAAGTTTTCATACATATAAATTCGCTTTAAGTACATCGTCATTCTCAAAAATAAATAGTATAATAAATAAATTACTTAAACATTAAATTACTTAAACTACTCTATATGTACTACCTTCGTTCTAAGAATGCAGGATATTTTTTTTAAATTTAAAATAAATCCTACGTAATAAGAAAATAACTCTCAGAAAAATATAAATTACATACAATAGTTCTTTAATATGTTTAATAGATAATTATTTTATCTTTTCAACTGGATTCTAACTTAAAATATTTAATTTATTTTGAGAAAATTGGCTCTAAAACTCGTATATATTTAGTACTCGTTTAATTGAATTTAAGTATAAAAAATGCAGCACTATTTCAGTACAAAAGCAATGAAAGAAAGTCTATACTTTAAAAATAAGGAATCAAATTAATCTTTTCGAAGTAAGATTATGTGTTCTCTTTACTTTTCTAATTTTGTATATAATAAAAGAGCTTCTAAACCAAAATAACTTTCTTTTCAATTAAGTTATCCTTTTGAATAAATGAATTATGCTACTTATTCAAAGAACAAAGGTCTATGTAAGTTATTTAATTGTACTTTTAATAAAATATTTAAAAAAATAAAGTTCGTCTGTAAAGATTTTAGGGACGCTTTTAATAATTGTAATTATCAAAAATCCATCTTTTATCTTCTCTCTCTCTTGTTTTTCCGATGGAATTAATCAAAACTCATAAGATATTTAGGTTTACAAAAACAGCAAAACAGAAATTTGTGTCTATTCATTATGAAAAATTTTTAATGACTTTTAAATAAGATTTCCAGAGATAACTTCGGATTGAGAAAAATATATTTAAGATTTTATTAAAGTATTTTTGCACTACTAGTTATATTAATTTAAAGCTTTGTAAAAAGTTTGATTGGCAATCTTAACAGTTATATATTTTTAATTTTAGTAAAAGAAGCAGTGCATAATGTACTACATGATCATTAATCTTAAGGAAAGTGCTTATTCGGATTTTTAATATTGCTACAGTTATTTGTTTTGCGTGTGACAATAGTATTAAAAGGATTTTCAATGATGATAAAAAAAAGTTTTAATTTATATTACTTAGTAAAGATTTTCAAACTTAAAAATGTATTTAAAAATATTGTTTCAGTCTCTCTATTCCTCATATTTCAAAATCTAACAAGCTACGCTATAAAATTGTAACATCAAATTAAATGCTCAATTACTGTATTTTTTCTAAAAATGGTTATGAATATATTACACACAAACGTACAAAATTCAATAAAAATAATGTAAAAAAATATTATTTTTCTTCTTTTTTTAATTAAATAAATCTGTTAAACGCTCATGTTTGTACAATAATTATTATATCTTATTAATTGAAAGTAAAAGTTGTATATAAGAATTTTTATGATAGGAATATAACAAAATAAAAGCTATCCGCAAAGTTTATTTCCGTCCAGCCACAAATCGGGCCAATAAGCCAGAACAAAGCTTCAATATAAGTGAAAGTCACCACAAAATAAAATATCAAGAGTCAATGGAATTGATAAATCTACAGGATTTGCAAATCAGAACGATATTATCACATAGATTCATAACAAAACTATGTCATTGTATCCACTTTGAAAATTCAAGGTAACGGAAATTTTGAATTGTCAAAACCGAGGGGTTATATATCATTCAGATTACAAAATGTATTCCTACAACTTAGCTTGTCTCGTCTGCATTCTGTGTAGTTATATCTAATGTCAGATAATTAAAAGTAAATGACTGCAAATTTTTGTTGGTAATTATCTTGAGTTTGTTTCAATGGCTTCTCCACATATGCTGCGTTCGGATCGCAGAGATAATCTTAAATAATGAACGAGATTTTTACTTCAACCAACATGAGGAAGAAATACCACAACAGATAGAAGAGAGAGAAGGAAAAAAGAGTATTACATATTTATTTTATAAATCTCTGAAATTAAATATGTATTTTTTGTAAAATTCATTTTAGTTGGTTTTATATAAATTGAAAGTACTGGTTTATTACAATATAACATGAGATATATTGTGTTTCAGTTAATTATGTAGAGTATTTTGTTCAGTGAGGATTCTTGAGCAATGTTATAACTATTTTCAACGTTATCCAAAATATGTATATATAAAACGTTCCTTAGAGCCATTTCGATGATGAATCATTTAGTTCCTTTCAGTCATTTAGAAAGGGTAGAAAGGGAATGTTCACAAATTATAAAATCTTGAGTTTAAGAATCGTTCAGGTTAAATATTATGAGAGTTTATGGTACATATTTATCATTTAAAAACGGTATATTAAGACTCGATGCTTCAAACTATTATAACAGAATAGGCTCTCACAATTTTTAAAAACACATAACATTTTAATAAAACTCATGACATAAAGGTATAAACATTTGACCAAAATTATATGGATCAAATCCTTTAGATTTTCACAAAGGATATTGTAAAATTATCTTTCAAATGAAGAGAACGATACTTAAGATGGTATGTTACTATTTTTATTTTGCACAACGCCATTAGAGGTTTTTGATGACACATCTTTTTTAGTCAGTTATAGAACGCAATCACAATTTTATATAAATGTAATTTGATCAGATATATATCCACAGTCATAAAATATTCAATATTTATCAATTTATGATGGATAGCCTTAGTTATATTGTTCAACTTATATTTATTGCATTATTCATGTTTCAGTTATTTATGGCTCAAATTTTACAATTGTTGTAATTCTAAAAAATCAATTATAAACATGCTAAACTGAAAGTACTATTAGAATTGTCACTGTACAAAAACTCACTTCTTCTTTACGATTTGATGTAAACTAGAGTTGTTCTGTAAATATACATAATTTCCCTGTCTAGAAACTGTTCTGAGGAAGAGATCTTAGAAACTAAAAGAGAATATCTCACATCGATTCTCTTGGACCTCATTATCTAGTTTCAGCATCACATTAAATATGGACTTGGATACTTCAATTTAACGCTCATTAGCACGTTTAAAATCTCACGGAGGTCTAGGCTGAAATTGGAACTTTAACCCATGAAATTATTTATACATCTATATTTATAAAATATGTGGATTAGGTATTCCTTGATTTCCCATATACAACTATAGATAAAGGAAATTTTAAAAAATAAACATTACTAGATTACATAAAGAAAGTGTATTGTCTTACAGCATAGAGAATAAAATACTGCTTTATATTTCAAATGTGAACATAATCATAGCTGGATTGCATTTAAAAATTAATAGAAATCAGGAAAAAGTTTTTCGTAAAATATCTTTAAATTTATGTATGTTTAAAAGATAAATTTAAAATATCGTTAAATTTATCTGTAAATAGTTAAATTTTTTATAAATTAATTACATTCTGATACCAAATATCTACAACCTAAAATAATTCCACTACCAATATCGGAAAAAAATTACCATTCATGAGATTTTTGTTATTCATATGCATCAAAATTTAACTGTAATATGCTAGAGATATCAAGCACCTTTAAAAAATAATTAAAAAATATAATGAATAAACATGCTGTATAGAAACTTAAGCACATTGAATACACATAACGCATCAAGCTACATTAAATCGGACCAAGAGAGTTCACAATAAAATGAAATTTATACGAAATATTTTGAGCAAAAACTTAAATACATTTTGGCGAGCTATACCTATACAAATACCTATTTAATAAATGAATCATGTTATTAAGTATAGTTACAAATGCGTAAGTAATACTTTCCTTTTATTTATAATTAAGTACCTAAAATTGTTACAAAACATAAAATGTAAAACCAAAGAACGAAATTACAACAACAAAAAAACCCACTTTCTACACAAATATACTCTTTATATCTTCTAACGACCTTGTCAGACCTTAATTGTGTTGAAGTATCTTCTGCCCTAAAGCTTAGAAGTTCCCTTTTTTCTTATACCATTGGTATGCTAAAGGTAAACATGGTATTGTTGAAAAGTAGTATCTTTAGTTATGTGTGAAGAGTTACATCAAATAGAAGGGGGAAAAGGAACAGAAATGGGAAAAGGATCTACTATATTTTTGGGCATCAGCTTATATAATATTCCTATGAATACAGTTCCAAAGATTTCCTTACAAAAAGAGTAAACATATACTCGTGAGGATAGTATAAATTAATAGGTTGTTTCAGAGAATTTTTTTTTTTCGTGCATCAGTTCTTTGACACTTTTTGTTTTTAAATATTTATTTTGTTTTCTTTCAAGAAAGGCTTAATATGAATAAATTAATCATAAAAAAAATTCGACATATGTCGATCATTTTCAATGATTATCATATTATATAGAAATATGAAATTAAAATAATTTATTTTTACTTCTTAGTGAACAGCTTTCTATGAGACTATCGAAATTTTAATGGTTTTACTTTTGCATGCCCAATTTTTTTTTTTACTTTCAATCGAATTATAAAAAAAGAAACGAGCCTTACAGTAGTCGCATACGATGTGTAACATTTGACATGTTATCCTGGTAAATTCGCAATAGCAACTTAAATCCTGAAAAAATGAATCGTCGAGTATGATTGGAAATAATTTTCTAAGGAATAATTATATCTTTAATGAAAATTTTATTTAATTAACACAAGGTGTAAGCAATTTTTTTTTATCAAAAATATTTATTTTTGTTCAATTAGGGGAACAGCGGTAATGACAACTAAAATATGACACAAAAACTTGTGATTTCAAAGTTTTTAAAAAACGTTGAAAAATAGCGTCAATAACAGTACCACTGTTAGTTGTTGAAACATTTCGATTTGTATTAATTTCGAGACTGAGTTCATCTTTCAGAAAAGCTATGAGTGGCTTGGCTTCTAGCAAACTGAAGTTAACTTTAAAAATATCATTCAAAATCATGGGAAGCGAGTGATAGTTTAAAAAAAAAAAAGAGCAGAACCACCTTCGGTATACGGTAAAAGTAAAAAATGCAGGAAATCTTTAATTTTTTGAACCGGTTGCTTCGGAGAAATGTATACGACAACCGGAATCACTGTTTGTCCCTTTTCAAATAAGCATTCTGTCGCACGTATGTCCCCAATATCTTGACTAACAATACCCAGTTCACTTGTTTGACGATAAGTAACATCCACATGAAGAGCCACAACATGTGAGTTGCTCTGTTTGCGATAGATCGCAACACCAGCTGCTCTGTGGCCCGGTCGTTTAAATTTTACGCAGCAGTTGAAGTCAGGTATCGAAAAACGTTCGTCATTATCTAACCACGTCTCTGCCAACACGAGTAACGTACAATTTTGTGAAATAACGTCGAAATCTGTTTGGTGAGCCCTCAAACTGTGACAATTGAGCGTAAGGATCGCAGGTTTATCCTTGGTAAAGTCTAATAAGACTTGCTGGTATGTGCGAAGTGGATTTAGAGTCAAGCGCAAAGAAAACTGAGTTTTTAATTTAAAATCTTTTGAAATGCTAAATTTAACAATATAAAAAAGGCTGGTGGCTTGATGGCTACTAGAGTGTGACCCCACGTGGATATATCTTCACAAGATCCAGCTAAAGGACTTAGCATCTACTCTGATCCTAAAGTGAGAAAACAAAACAAAAACAAAGATTCCATGGCCTGGACCACAGGGGGTGGTGGACGCAGCCCCTCCCGAAAGAAGGAGAAAAAACATAACTTCACTGCGAGGGTAGCGAAGAGACACCACAAAGCGAGCTGGTTGGTCAAATCAAATGGCGCTCAATTCCCCAACTTCCTGTTACACATTTCCGTCCCCTTTCACGAAATCACTCCGACAAATCTCCATTAACCAAGATTAAAGATGTTACACATCAAAAATATATATTTCATTTCATTTTCAGTACATCTTTTTACCCTCTTATGATGAAATTTCATTTAATTTCTTGCTATCATGTTTCTTAAAATTTCAAAACAACGGTGGACTGAAAGAATCATTACGCTATATTTTGGCTGAGTATGTCGCGTATTGCTGCGTATTCACAATTCAAACATCAGTCCTTTGCTCAGTTTTGAAATGTTTATTATTACGACAAACTAATACACACAATCTTATAAATTTCTATTTTAGGGATAGGCACACTACCGGTTTCGGGGCTTCTCAATCGGGCCAAAGGTTTTTACAGACAGACTGAATTTTTCATCTGGTAGGGAAGGTTCATTCAAATTTCTCCTTAGGAATAACTATGGAGCCATTCGCCACACAGTATGTGAAATAAAAATAAACTTAAATTAAACTTCATTTGAAAAAAGTATATTAATTACTCGTTTATATAATATAGAATTGTATGTTTAAAAAATATTGCATACCATATCTGTATTATTTAAGTCAGTAAGAAATATTTACACTATTTCTTTAACCCCTTAAGTGGTCAATTTTTTTGCCCAAAATGTTCCAAAAAATAGAATTGCATTTTGTACTGCATATAATTAACATAATACTTAACAGAATGTAAAAACAAAAGAATTTTATTTTAATTTTCAGTTTTAAAGTTTTTATGCTATTTTTTTATAATTGTGGGGCATTAAAATCCTAAATATTTGTTTCATATTAGTACGAAATACATGTTGCAAAGAATGTTTCATATATATTAAAATAATATGCATGAAAAAATATTCCTTGACTTACAAAAAAATTCCATGTTCGTACCACTTTTTCAAACGATTCAGGATTTTGGGTATGTGTGTACATGTGTGCATATATATATATATACAATTTGAAGCATGGTGATATACTAAGTCCTTACATTGCAATGTTGACAAAAATAATATCGTCTGTTTTGGATTATATTTCCATTTTCATTTCTACCAATCCCTGTTCTTTCGAATATTTTCAAGAATCTAAATTCCTTCTAAATTTCGGATGAGAAGTATTTCAGTACCATAGACAATCTGCATCACTTAGAAACACTAGCACTAATAACATTAAAGATCATATAAGAATTCAATATTCTATTTATAAATGTTAGCTATGTTGCCGAATGATCATTTTCATGGACTAATGCGTGGCATTGCTGAATAATGGATATGCGTCCAAATACCACTGAAAAACTTAAGTAATATAATTCATTTTCCTTTATTTAAATTAATGGTATTATAAGCCATAATTCAATGAAACAGTAGAAAAGATTTCAAGTAAAATATTTCGTAATTAATACTAAAAGACAAGCATTAAGTAAGTTTTCTGAATGGATAACAAAAAAATTTAAAATTTGTTTGTAAAAAAGCTAAGTATGAAAATATTAATTCATTTTTCATGTTTTTTACAAGTAATTATATGTTTAATTCTAGAAAATATTAAATTCGGAATCGATGTTTATCATTTCATATCTTAATTATCTTACGAATATGCATAACCAAAGCATACTCCACTAAAATGATATCTGAATGTAAATATTCTAATTAGATGTGAAATTATATAATATATTTTTTTCAAAAATACAGTTGTTTTTCGAAGCACAGATGCAAATTTAAAGAATTACATTTCCCGTCCCATTGATATAAAAACATGTGTGTATATCATTTATTTCTTTAGATAACTAGAAAAGTTATTTTCTGGAATATCTTATATATTTCGGTTTTGAAATTTGCTTTATAGGAAAAATATAATTTCATGTATACTCTGAGTGATCTTATTCCTGCCATTTTTCTAATTTTTACAACTCTTAAAAACTACTTAAAAATATTAAATTTACAAACTTGCATATTAGAATGAGATTTATCTAACTTGTCAATAAGTTTATTTTCTAAAAGCAGCTATCTCTGCTTTCAATTCCACAATATGTTGGGAAGTTAATGTGTCTAACTTAGATAAGGGGTACTTTAACTTTTTTGGGTGGCGACCACCTTTTTAATAAAAAAATTTGTGCAATCCATATTATAAACTTAGATATGCATTTTATTTTTAACATATTACTGTTTTACAATAATAAATATCTACAATAAGTTTCTACTTTAAATATAATGATATAGGAATTTAAATTATCAAAACAAAACATAAACATTGCATGTAATTAATCGCTAAATTACACATAAACTATAATATGATTATTAAATGTTATCATTTTGATTTGACTTCTGAGATCATCACCTTTTATTAACAACTACATAATAAAAATTTAACTTTATCCGGTAAACGGAGAAATAAACGTTTTTTCAGGCCCACACTTTCTGAGAGTATATGCACGCATGGGGGCTAATTTCACTGCCAAGTCTAAATTTTTGAAAAATCCTATAAAAGCTTTAATGCAATCAAATACGCTTAAATTTACAATTTACAATCATTGATATTATCTGAATACACAATACAAATATTTTCGATATATTGAAAAAAAATCAATTACGAATTTTAAAGAAAAAATTTTCATTTTAATAAAAAAAGTACTCTTTATGAATGTCTGATGCCCAATTAACTAATAAGCTTTCCATCTTTTTTGTTCATGAAAATATAAACAAAAATCCAGAGTGCGATAACTCCCGAACCTTTAAATGCCCGGCTCTCTCAAAGAAGTTAAACATGTGCAGTTGCTTACATTCATAAATATCCTGGATCTAATTAAAAAAACTCAAAGCCGAAAGCTTCAAAGTTCAAAGTTTTGTGAAACATTTTAGGAAAAAAACACATACTTGAAAACACATACTTAGTGCCTTGAAAAAACTGTTTAGAAACGTTCCAAACTCAAATCACACTGTTGTGATCATGGGCCTCAGAGAAGGGAAAGCGCAATCATATGTATGATAGAGTGGACCCTGGAGGAAGAAACACTTGATCACATATATCCGATCATAGTCCTGAACGGTTTAAGTGTTAATGGGAAGAATGTTCTTCATTATTTTTAATTAAGTTAATTAATCTCTTAATAATATTAAAGGCAACCCCGGACGAAGAACGTCCTCAATATTCTTTATATTTAGTGTTAAGGTTGTGAAAGACAAAAATATCGTTTTACATAAATAAGCTGTACAATGATGTAAGACACTGTATTGCTGTTTCATAGTAGATACTGTACTGTAGGAGACGTATGATACTGTATTTCTGGTAATTCTTCTGTAACTCCGAGCCAAAAATGTTCTAAGTGCTACGTATTATTATTTTTGGCGAACAAGTTAATTTATACAAAAAATGTATATAAAAAATTCTAAAATATTTGGCAACCTGGTTTAAGAAACACTGAGCAAAATGAATCAATCTATTTACAGTATCTATCGCATATCTGCTAGTCTTACTTCGCGATTAAGATCAAGAACTGTGTCTTTTTCTTTACTCTTATTTTATATATAACAGAAGTAGGCCAACATTTTTCCTCGATGTAATTGTTGATTTGGTCTTTTTATCGGTACCTTTATAATCCGATTCTATAAAGCCTATTTCTATTGAGTTACCCTGGAAGGATATACTTGAATAACTTATTTAAGATTTCAGTTAGTCAACATACTACAGCTTAAAATTTATTTCGTACATTTTATTATGAAATTTTTAAAATTGCTGTCAATCTTTGATACAACGTCGTTTTTTGTAAGTAATCATTTTGTAAAGATGCAGATGCATTTCTTAGAACTAATGAAATATTCTCGTTACAAGTTTATTAACTCAGAGCTGCGTTTAATTTTTTTTTAAATTGTTTAAATTCAACTGATAGTAACAAGAAAAGTAAGTATATACTAGGAAAAAATTAAGGATAAAAGGGATATATCATAAGTGCTTTAAATAAGTAGCAAAGTTAAATCTAGCTAATAACTATAGAAATTTTAAAAAATTCCTTAAAAATTATATATATATTTACTAATAGTTATTTATAGGATACACAGCACTTTTATGCACACACACACACATGCATATTTTCATTCTTTTCACGAAATTATGTGCGAGATTTAAAATTAGAAATGTGTTCTGGTGAGAAAAATTTTGCAATACCTAAAAATATTTTTATAAAATTAATGCACTTAATTTGTATTAGATTCAAAATATAAAATCATTGCAAAATTTAATGGTTATTTTTATAAAAATACTAGAATAGTGACTTGTTTTTTACAATTGGAAAATGGGATAAAGTAGAAAACAAATATGATTTTACGTAAGTGCTTCATATAATGTCATGTACTATTTCTTTTGAAATTTGTCAAAAATTATGTTGGATAAAATTTCTGCTTTAAATCGTTAAATTCCAAAGCTCTTATACTTTATTTATAACTTAATTTCGTCATAAATCATTTGTGAAGATAAAAGCGACCAATAACTTAATGCCGCCAAGGATTATCTTAAGCTTCTATATAATTTGTAAATCTGATGTTGCAATTTTAAAAATTGCTATCTGGTGCTTCAAATAATGAAAAATCTCTTTTTCTTAAGATAAAAAACCAGCACCTTGGAGACTAAGAATTTTTAATCGCATATATGCCGTGAATTTAAAATAATAAACTAATATTGGTAAGTAAATATTTTTGTTCCTCATTACTTTGGAAATTACAATTTGGTTAAAATATTAATTCTTATTCAAAATTAACAAAATATTGAGACAGAGCTATGCAGTTACGAAAAATAAGTGTTTTTAAAAATTTGTCTTGAGATTTACATTTTTAAGTAAAAATAGATGTCCCCCCTTCTTTAAAATGAATACTCGCATACTACCATTAATAGATGATATATTATACATTTGGATTTTACAAAATAACATGGATGAGCATACGATTTGAGTGTATGTAAATCACAAAATATAAAAGCTGCAGAAAAATTCTGCATTTTATTATTGTGCATATAAACAAATTTCGTTTGCTGTCATATTTTGTTATTTTAAAAATAAATTATGAAATATTTTTTTTAAAAAATATGGAATAACATTGTTATTACTTTAAGGTTTTACTTTAACTCGTTAAAATGACCAAATTCTGTCAAAAAAACATATTTTTTGTTTTTATTTTATTGAACAGAGCTATCTTTTGGCTTTCCAAAACATTCTTTGTTTTGTTGCAACGTTACCTAAAGGTCAAATTATAAACAGTTTTGTAAAATTAAAAAAAAAACGGAAGTGAATCTTAAATCTACCGGAAGTAGGCATTTAAATGGCCCAAAATCTGTTAAAAATTACAATAGTTTAAGGAGCAGTTTTTTTGGAAATACAGTTTTAAAATTCTTTTTTAGGAAATGATGCAAATAATTTCGTGTTTCAAAATTTAGTTGCAACACAACATTTCTTCCAATAGTTTGGAAATAAGTGATTGTGTTTACAAACTTTTCAAATACTTTTAACTCGAGTGTTTTGATTCATTTTGCTAACGTTGCCATTTTTTTGCGAATTTTAGTTTTATTATTTAAATTTTGTTTCCTCTTAACTTACGGGTAGTTGCAATAATCGAAATTCTACTCGTAAATATAAGTTCAAAGGAAATAGATACACTAGTAAGATCAACCAAAATAATATCAACACAACTGTCAGATCTGCACCAATTGCAAGTGATATTAAACATCAGAATGATTCAAAAATATCAAACACTGTGGAAAATCAAGATAAGAATTCAATTTGAATTTAAAAAATTTAAGTAATGTGATTTCCTTATTATGCTGTCCTGAACGTTTAAATGAATTAAAAATTTTAAGTAATGTGATTTCCTTATTATGCTGTTCTGAAAATAATATTCAACTTTTTGAAGATTCTGTGTTTGGTTTAGCTTCTAATATGATATTAAAATGTAAAAACTATACATTTTTCAGCTCCTTTCGTACATCCATGACATTTTACAAAATGCATAGTATCAATCTTTCTTTTGTTTTCAGTTTAAGAATCATTGGAAAGGGACACTCTGTTGCAAGGAAGCTGTGTTCAGCTATCAATGTGAACTCTCCTTCTAAGACAGCTTTTAGATGTCATGAAAAAAAAATAGAACACGTTTCTAATAACGTTGCATGTAAAATTATGAATGAGGTTGCAGTTGATTTTCACAAAAAGAATAATTTCGATGAAGTTCTTCAATGAGGTGTGTCAGTCGATGGAACATGGCAACGTAGAGGACACTTGTCTTTAAATGGACGTGTTAGTGCCATATCCATAGATATTGGTAAGGTTTTAGACATTGAAGTCATGTCAAAAATGTGCAGATTATGTCCGAAGAAACCTGAAGACAGAATTTCTCATGAGTGTGTTAAACATGTTGGGTCATCTGGCGCGATGGAACCTATTGGTGTGTTAGAATATTTGAAAGATCTGTTCAGATGAAAAAATTAGAATATGTGCATTTTTATGGAGATGGGGATTCTAAAAGTTTTGATGCGCTTAAAAATGTTTATGGTGAAAACAGTGTTTAAAAATTTGAATGTATTGGCCATATTCAAAAGCCGGTTGGCTCAAGGCTTTGAAAGTTGAAGCTGAAGCAAAAAGGTCACGGAGGTCCTGGGAAATTAACTGATAGTTTCATCGATATACTGCAAAATTATTATGGTATTGTTATCAGATCTAATGTCAATAACATAGAAAAAATGCAAAGTGCAGTAATTGCAGCATTTTTTCATTGCTGTTCCAACAAAAACCAACCGATGCATGGCCAATGTCCAGTTGGACCCGACAGCTGGTGCAAATTTCAAAGAGCTAAATTTGAAGGGAAGATGCATATGCTTATGCTTACACGGTAATGCATATAGCACGGTAATGCTTACACGGTAATGCGTGTTATTTAATGGCATTCTGTGGAAATTTATTTCGAAAGATACTTTTGTCGAGTTACAAACTCTGAGATTAGGAGCTCACATGGCTGTCATACAATTTAACAAAGGTTTTCAAGGATTGTTAGATGTGTTAAACCAAGCTCAAATACAAATTGGTGTCAATACTGTAAGAGGTTTTTCTCAATTTGATGAAGAGTGCATTACTGAATCAATGCGTCATTCATTATCTGAAGTAAAAACCGCCATAAAAAAAATAGATCACGAAGGAAAACAAAATTAGCCAAAGCTGAAGTACAAGAGGGCATAACATACAAATCTAGAGAATTGTAGCTTTCTACATTATAATTTATATTAAAACAACAAAAGTTTAAACTTTAAATTCATTTTTTTCCAAATTGTTTTTTTACGCATAATGTATTCACGTTGAGTCTGATAACTAAAATATTATGAATGTATTGCTATAAAACTTTTTGAACCTGAGACTTATATTATTTTCTAGAGTATGTACTAAGATATTTCTTATTGTATAAATAATTCTTGATTTGTGGCCACTTCTTTAAATAATGGTCTCATAAAAATGACACATTTCCTATAATATTTACTCTATCAATTCTAAATTTTTTAAATTTTAATAAAACGTTAAAATTTTGGTACATACTCTAGATAAAGGCATTTAATTTGTTTTAGTAATACTTTTACTGATATAAGTTATTTACTTTTTTTCTAATTGCTTTACAGTTTTTCTAAAATATTGCTAAAATTTTACTTATAATTGTGATTTTTGTAAAATTTAGATATTTTTAAAATATATATTGTTATTTAAATATTAGTATTTATTGATATTCATCCCTAAAAAGCATTTATAATGTTTTAATATGCTAATTTTTAAAAAAAGTACTCCGAACGTGTTCGGATATCTTAAAGAAAATATTTAACTTTTAGAAGAAATTATATGTACGTTTATTCTTGGTCTATTTATTCAAAAAATTAAACTGTCCAATCTATCTAGAAAAATTCAGAAATAATTGCAAAATTGTATTCAACTTTCCAACAGAAAATCAAATACTTTACACTTATTCAAATCAATTTATCATATGAAATATTTATTTATCTCCAAATCAGTGTAAATTCTATCAAAATTCTAATAGAATAATAATTTTTTGATGACTAGTGTTAAATCAATTATGATTTTAAAATTTACAGAAAAAGATCTGCTAACGCTAACATCCTCAAAAGAAGCTTTATAAATAAATTTTTAAACTTTTTTATCCATAATTATATAATTGTCACGTTTAAAAAGCTCTTTTTTAGTTTTCCTTTTGCTTATGTATTATTTATTACTTGTTTAAAGCATTAGATTACAGAGGTAAAATAATTTCATTTTTCAGTCCTTTTTAATAATTTATAATAAAAACAATAGTATTTAAATGTAAGGAATAATAATTTACTTCTTCACTCCTAAAACGTTATTTATATAAATTATAATATATATTAGAAAAAATAAAACTATGCCTTAATTTTGATACTTAAGCTTTATTTATCATGAAAGGACGCACACATTTTCTACCCAACAATGTGTGTTATGAAAAGAAATATATGATTTGTATGTGTTATTGAAAAAAAATTTGGATCATTCTATGATACAAAGATACATTACTTTTTTCGGTAGAAATCACAGATGTTTTCAATGATATTAAGACAGATAAGGAATAAAATGGAAAAAGCATCAAATGGAAAAACGAAAATTCTCCACAATGGACATAGCTGAAGAAATTTAAATGGAGTCTTATATATCATTGAAAATGCTTCTTTTTATGACCATAATAAATAACGGAAATCGTATTAAAGATTCCCATCAAAATATTAGGATATGTTCAAGGAATCTCAGGATTCTACACTCAGTTTAAATTCATGTATCTCGAATATAACAACATGGGAACTTATTTTTGAAGGGATTTTTTTTCCTTGAATGTTTATCCTTAAATATCTAAGGATAAATATGTTAAATGTGTTTATATATTCATGTTAATATTTTATCACTTGATTATAATGAATCTTATGTTATATTTTTATTATTATTACTTGTTATCAATACGATAGGCTGATTCCATTATAGTTTTTGAGAAAATACTTTAAATGAATTACACTTTATTTTAAAAAAAATATAAATGACCATTAACTTTGCATATAGAGTGTAGTTTAGATTTTCATTTATATTTCTATAATTCCTAATTCATTTAGAATCTTCTTTGCAATCGATTGTTCATAGATTATTTTTCTAATCAATTAATTAATTGTATTTACATCGTTTTTCAAAGAAACACAAGAGCTATTGGAGACAGTTCTCGTAATCATGGTTCATCGTCAAATGACTGGAGAGCATCTGGCGGTGAAGCTAGAACCTCAATATGCACACTTTTCAACTACGCTGCTAAAGGGCTTGTAACTCACGACAGAATTAATTTGTAAAAGTTCGTTCTACCGATTGGTTTCTAGTAGCATCAAGATTCAAAATCGCAACTGAGCAGAAAAAACACCAGCTTCTTCCTGGACATAACGACTTGTCCACCTTCACCTCATTAATTCTTTCAAAGAACTGAAGTAAAATAATAGATATGTTTACATGTTGTAGAATTTTTACAAAAGCATTAAGAAGAACCCCCAAAATTTGATTTTTTAAGAGGGTAGAACATGTAAAATACCCGAGACTCTTCATGTATTGCAAGTTTTTTACGTTAAATTAATTCTATTTTCTGTACCTTCACATAATTCTTTTTTATTCTTTTAGAATCAGTATATAGTTTTTTTTCATCAGAATAGGAAATCTTGTATTATAAAAATTTTAAAATACTTCCTTGGCATTTCTGTCGAACCCCCATAAATACGAACTTGTAATGCAGAATTTCATGAAAATTTGAAGAAAAATTGATGTTTATGAAGAAAAAGCAATTCTACTAAAACATAGACACCATCCATAATGACAACTCCTTCTTTAGAAATCAATTTTAACAATAACTGCCATGATATAAACAGAATAAACTAAATCAATAAAACATAATTTAGATTAGTTTGAACAATTAATAAGTTTTGTTTAGCTGATATAATGATTGTTATTCGTGTTAGCTTCTTTTTTCTAGATTGTACAGGCTGGTTTTTCATCTTCGCTATTTGAACTAGGAAAAAATAATTGTAGTTCTCTTATCTGTTTTGCATTAGGACCGTGTATTAGCAAATAAATAAAGCTATTTAAACAAATAAAATCAGTTGAAGTGAATTTATATCTTTGAATTTAACTAATAGTAAAAAGAAGAAATTAGTCTTTCCTTATATACATGCATCAATAACAGAAGACTAATTACAGACCATTCTCAAAAATTCAATACAAAATATATAACTCAAACCCTGGTTGATCTAACAACTATTATTAGCTTGTAGTTAAAAACCAAATATTATCCTCTTAATATTTGAATTTGGTAATGCAAAATATTTACGGAAAAGAGAGAATTGGAAAACAAGTTTTAAATAAAAATAATAATTTCATACTGCTACACAATACCATAATTGCGTAAAGTATTAGAAATCATGCTAATTTATTCTGAGGTTGGTGTGAATAACCTATAATTAATATATAAGTATCGAATAGTTTGCCAGCGTTGATGCTAAAAAAGATAATACAAAGAAAAAAATTAAGTTACAAAGTTATTTTCCAAAAACGCAACAAATGTATTGTTTTTAATTTTGTATTAAATTCCATTAAGTTCTCCCAAATGTATTTGTTTCATTAATTTTTTTTAAAAATGCGTGCATATATACATATCTATGTAAATAAAATGTTGTCTAATAAACTTAATTTTGTTGAATATATGCTTTTTTCTTGCAATATCCTATAAGAAGAAATTCTTTCAACACGAAAAAATATTTCAGCTCCTCACTCAGTTTTGTGTTAAACGATTTTCACAGCATGTGTAAATAAGAGTGAAAATAGCTTTTACTCAAAAATCATTGCCGTGACTACCAAAATAAAGTAAAATTGCATGTGTAACTATTATTTTTAAAATATTTTTAAATTAACGTAATATGTTATCATTTAATAACCTCATATAATATTAAAAAGTAATTGCATCTTTAATATTAGTTTACAAAAGGAAAAGGGAACTATTAGACAAATGTGACGCCTTTACTACTTATACCATAAAATTTTTGATTTAAGAAGATAAATTAATATTAATTACGGGAGGTACACACCGGTCGACGACCCCCTAACGACTGACCAGACCCTATTGTACAAACTACACGACTGTTTATACTCACTGCTCAAATTGTAAAACTGCAATTTACATGAATTAATGTAGTTCTATAATTGCTCATGAGCAAATAATGTTTTGTTCAATGATACACATAAACCGATATTTTCAAAATTCTGCTCCTATGATTAATAGTCATGCCAAATGTCAATCTTACAGAGTATATGTTTCAGTACGAATTGCTTAAACAAGTTGGCATCGTTTTTCGAGACCATATGGATGCTTCTGAAAATTACTGGAGAAATCTGTAGCATGATGATCTAT
Organism: Trichonephila clavata; assembly: GCA_019973975.1. Taxonomy (NCBI): domain Eukaryota; kingdom Metazoa; phylum Arthropoda; class Arachnida; order Araneae; family Nephilidae; genus Trichonephila; species Trichonephila clavata. Next base: position 7,784 of record BMAO01038998.1, on the reverse strand, counting down.
AATTTAAGCGGATTTTCCGAGAAAGTGGTGAAAGGTGGGGAGGTGGGACCTCCTAGGCAAATCGTTCTTGCAGCTCCTCTTTAGATAAATTAAAATATTTACGATGTGCTTTTACTAAAACTATACCTTGTGTATTAGTAAATTTATTACAGCATCACGAAAAACTTTTTTATGTACAGACAGATTTATATAAAATTTCTTTTAAAGATATACATTTGGAAAACTAAAAATAAGTAGATACATAAAATTCGACAAAATTTCCTAAACATTACACAGCAATATATGGGAGAAATATATATATCTTAAAGCAATATTTGTAAAACTTTGATAAAATGTTTAAATCTAAAAAAAAAAAAAAAATAGAAATCAACATAAAATTAACTTGTGGTTCTTTACAAAGGAATTCGAACTTACTCAAAAAGACCCTAAGGAATAATTATGACAAAAAAAAAAATGCTACGGATAAGAAAAGCATAAGAAAAAAAGCATAAGAAAAAAATACTTGATTAAAAATTCTGCGATTGGAAAACATGTATAAAATAAAACAGTATTTAATAATGATACAAACAAATAAATGGGTTTTCAAATATTTAAAAAGAGGAATTATGAATTTTTTAACAATTTGTTAACAGAAATTTTTTTAAATTATATTTTTCTAGTGAACTACACCGCCATAAAAAAAATCTTTTCCGTGAAGTGTTTTAAAAATAAGACAATATGTTTGTTTCATGAATAGTGGACTGGATATTTTATTTAATTACTTTTTTCTCATATTTTTTTTTAAAAAACTGCTAATTAATTACTCAAACACTGTCAAATTAAATTTTATTCCGGACATTTTTTTCTTCTTCTTAGAATCCTACTTCTTTCCTTAAAATATCGCAAAAAATGCACTTAACTGGGGGAAAAGAGATTCTTTTTTTAAAAAATGCAATTAAATGCTTAGTTCAAAGGAAAAGAATAACAGCTTTTAATAATACAAATTAAGCAGGTTGCGTGTTTTACTTTTTGACCTGACTCATTTTTAAAATATTCATTATTTAACGGAAAATTGCTGCACTTCTCGATTCTCCTTTCATGTGTCCTAAATTATCTTTTTATCTGGAGAAAGAAGAAATAAATTATTTAAAAAAATGTAATATTATTTCACTAGAAAACAATGAAAAACTATGTTGTAAGAAGAATGTATCAAGTTCATTTTCACGATTCAAGATTAAGAAGGATTATACGTTATTTCATCATCTAATCATGCTTCATAAAAAGGCTTAAAGAATTTTCTATTCAATTAAAAAATCCTTTCACAAATGACTGAATGATTTAAAATACATTTAAAGATTTTTTATCTCCTTAGGAGGAAAAGGATTTATTACTTATGTTTGAAATGAAGATATTCAACAAAAAATTATAAATTAAATTATTCGGGAAATAATTCCAAAAATTTTTTTAGAAAATATATTTGCAAAAAAAATATATTTTAGAAACAATTTTGACTCTCGGTTTTATATGAACTTGGTGAAAACTGATAAAGATTTTACTTTCGAAAATGCAAAATAAAAGTATTTGTTACTTGAAAAACGCATAAGTCTTAATGCATTTAATTTTCAATCAGCAAATTTTATTTTATACTTTTCAGAAAAGAACATCTGGTAACTTCAAATCATTTTCAAATTTTATCTATAAACTCATTAATGCTAATTCAAAGTTTTGTGGTGATTTCGATATAGCTTAGTAGATTTAGTCATAAACTCGTGGTCGGGTGTCGCGGCTGGAATCTGCTTCAATCCAATTTTCTAAATCTGTAGAGCTTTAGTTTCTCTTTTTGGAGTGGTGTGGTAGTTTTTAGAGGCCGTGCCAGAGCTCAAGTGTTGTCCTCGTCACTTGACCAAGGTTCAAAATTTTGAGGTCCGTCGCCAATATCCCTTGCATTGATTTATAGAGCGACGTTAACGAGATTGTGTACCCCTCATACTGACAATGTTAAATTGAACTTCTTTGTGTATCTTTTCTCAGAAACTGTTAAATATAAAAACTTCAAATTTTGTCTGTATACTAATTACATTTTAAAATTTATGCTGAAGTGAGGTTTTCTCCCAAACATATTGTTTAGTTTTTTCAAAAATTATAACGTAAAAGTATCACAATGAATTTTTGAAAATTGTCATTTTTTTTACGATAACTGCTCTCTAGAAAAATATTTTGGGAAAATACCCAAAATCTCACTTTATAACCAATACTCAAGAATAACTCCGGCGGCTAACTCAAATAATTTTAATTGGTGGTACATTCTAATTGAGCACGATTACAATTACATAAAAACAGGAAAAATCGATACAAATAATTAGGGGTTTGCGCGGGCGGACATTGGCACATCCTTCCTTCCCGAGGATGCAGGCTGACTGGTTAAGTGTTCACATGGCCAGTAGAGGGCGCTCTATTACCATTCGTTACACTCCCCTCTGGTTCCTAGGTACCGTCCTCGATGAGGAACTAGCAGAGTTGTCTTTCCTGGGTCTTCCCTTTTTCTGAGAGGCATCACTGGAGTGGCTTCCTTGTCTATGCATGGACGAAGAGCAAATGAATGATAAGGTCCGAGAACCTCATGTGGGTTGTTTGGATTTGCCACTTCATAAGTCGTCGGAGAGCGTTGAGTCACAACAATATAAGGTCCATCTCTTTTAGGCATGAATTTAGCTGTTTTCTTCTGGGCAGCATTGCTAAGGGGTGAAGGGTTACCCAGACCTTATCACCTGGATAATACAAAGGACCAGGACGATGTCTTTTATCATAGAAGGCTTTTCGCTGATCTTGTTTATCTTCAATTCTTGGTTTTAGAATCAAAACAACGGGAGAGGCGTGCGGAGATTCACATTCTACTACGATGCCTTGTTGCAGCAGAGAATCTAGCTCTTTCTTCAACAGCTTCTTCCTGGCTGGATTCATCCGGTAGGGAGGCACTGAAATTGGTGGGTTGTTTTCAGTGTTGATGCTATGTTCAATAAATGGTGTAGCTTCTCCCCTACTTCGAAGATAGAGTGATGATTTTTAAGCAAGCTATCTAGTTCCATACGCTGAGAACCAAAGAGTTCTTGACCTTCATCTTCCCGTAATTGACAGTTATTTATCGCCACAGGAAGTACATTAACAGATGTACTCTGGTAAGGCGTTACGAAATTGTACGATTTTCAGGAATTGTCACAAAAAGTCCAACAGTTCTTTCTGAAATTTAGTACTACTCCAGCATTTTGAGAAAGTCAACTCCAAGTAGAGTGGAGTTTTTTTTGGCATCAGGCAAAATAATGAAGGGAGTTTTAAACTTTCTGCTTCCAGAAGGACGTTTTGAAATGTACGTAGAACTTCTTTCTGAGTAACGATTCCATCAGCAAATGATAGGTATATGACTGTCTTCTCAAAAGCAGCTCCTTGTTGCAGAAGGATACTGTAAAGAATTTCTCCTGCAATCAAAGGACTTGCACCACTGTCCGCAAATGCAGTTCCTGAGACTCCATTTATGCTGATCCTGAGTACAGCATTTCTGTTGGAAGGAGAGAGACTGTTAACTCGCAGAATTCCAAAGTGAGCTGGATCACCCTTTGAAGGATTGCAGTCAGGACATTTTGACGTTACCGGGCTTTCCACATCCATAGCAGGACAAAGGAGTTCGGCTTTCAAATTGCGAATGCCCTCCAAATGGTTTTCTTGGTGCTTCCTTTGCCTTATCCTCGTTCTTATACTGCTTTCTTTATTTGTTTTTGAGGGAAATAAGTTCTTCCTACGTCTGGTAAAACTTTATGTTTCGACGTCTTACCTCGAGCAATTTCATAATCATCTAATTTTTGTACTAACTCAGATGAGCTTTTAATATCTCCCCAGATATCCACGAAATGTTCTTTAACGTCCTCGAAACTCTTCTCTTAAGCTGATCGGTAAGAACCAAATCCTTAAGGGAGTTAAAGTCTTTCACTTCTAGGCTATGTAGCCATTCTTCTAAGTAATTGTTTAGCTCGTACGCGAAGTCCTTCCACAGAGCTTCGGGTTGTTTTTGATGAGTACTGAACTTAATTCGAAACGATTCAGCACTCAACTTGAATCTTTGGAGCAGCACTTGCTTAATGTGCTGGTAATTTCTTAATTTCTCTTTAGGTTCCCGCAAGATAATATTGGAAATATCAATAGGTAACATAGGTAGAAGGTGTGTTATATAATCGACTTCTCCTATGTTAACTTGCTCACACTGTCTTTCAAATATTTTTAGATAGGTGGAAATGTCTGAAGTTTCCACAAATCTGGGTATGAGGTGCTGGATATTTATTTTCTCTGCGGCAGCAGCACTAGTGTTAGTTGAAGAAGTAGCAGTAATGCTTAACTTCATGCGTTCTAGTTCTAAATTCAGTTCGTCTTGTTTTCGTTTGTATTCATTTTCCTCCTTCTCCTCACGTTCTGCCTGAACCCTCGTGTTAATAATTGTTTCTAGAAGAGTTTTAGTAAACTGTTCATCATAGTCTTTCGACGTAATGATTAAATTTTTAAAATCTATTATTCTCATTATTTCTCCTACTTCGAGGCCCAATTCTGTAGCTAGTGTTTTTAAGTCCTCTTTGCGCGCTTTAGCAAGATACGCCATTGTTTTTAACTTTTGAGGGGAAAAGGGGCGCGACAGCCACAAATTAAATGCAATTAATTTAGTTTTAAAATAGTTAACCTTGATAATTGAGCATCAACTAATCACTAAAATAATAAGAATTGGATATTCGAACACAATACTATCAAAAATATACATTATTATAGATGTTTGACAGGATAGAAAATCGAAACTTCGAAACAAAATGAAAATTGAAATAAATAGAAATTCTGATGCGCTTAACCAAAACAACATATAAACTATTCCTTTGAAGGAATAAAAATACTGTTTTGTAGATATTTGACTGAATGCAAAAATTTAGCTTTGAAAGTAAAAATAATTCACATATAAAAGAAATTCTGATGAAATTCAAAGTCGAAACCAAACCTATGCATGAATCTTTTGAATAAAAATAAAAATACTTTTCTACTATACTTGTTGTTAACAAAATAATAATTTCTTTCATTTAATTCACATATATTTTATATATGAACAAATTCTTTAACATAGTTAGAAAATAAAACACAATATCATAACACTAAAATTCAATAAAAAAACCAACACAATACTCTAAATATGAAATATCAATCTCCGAGACGCTCTGGCGTCATAAGTATAAAAAAAAGAGTCAACAGAAAAAAGTGAAAAATATCCAGAATAAACAAATTTTACAAAGCAAGCAGCGAGTGATGTATTCTGAGTTCCAAGAAAAAGAACAATAGAAAAAAAAGAACATCTGATTTTCACCAGGCAAGGGGTGAGAGACAGAAAAGGGGGACCTTAGTAACAAAACGTCGTTCGTGAAAATTCAAGGTCAGAAGTGGGGAAAGTTCCCCATACAAGTACACTAATGGTCATAAATCACAGGAAATGAACAAAAGTAAAAGAATTTCCTTACTAGGGAAAAGAATTACTCAAATGAAATATGACTAATAAATCATGCTTATTATATATTTATACCATAATATATAAAAACACAAGTAAAATTTAATAAAAGATCAAAATGAATCAGAAACAAAACAAAAGAAAAGAAACTTAGCTGATGCTCCATGAAGACGAATGCAATCCAAAGTTTCTAATTTCCCGGTAGGAAGTATAAATTTTCTAGTAATCCGAAAATTTCTTCGTAGCCGGTAGCTACAATTTCAGAAATTACTTTTTTAAACTTCTTCATGAACTAGCAGTTCAGAATATTGAAGATAACTTTGTTAGACTAGTAGTCATATTAAAATTGAATAATTATTCGGGCCGTAAGTTGGGCTACATTTTTATAACCAATACTCAAGAATAACTCCGGCGGCTAGCTCAAATAATTTTAATTGGTGGTACATTCTAATTGAGCACGGTTACAATTACATAAAAACAGGAAAAATCGATACAAATAATTAGGGGTTTGCGCGGGCGGACATTGGCACATCCTTCCTTCCCCGAGGTTGCAGGCTGACTGGTTAAGTGTTCACATGGCCAGTAGAGGGCGCTCTATTATCATTCGTTACAACTTCAGTATATATAGTTACATATCGAAAATATGCAGTAAAAATTGCATGTGTATCCATACAGTAGATTCTGAGAAAAAAGGTACACGCAGTTTGAAAAACATCATTTTAAGAAAAATGCATTTTTAATATGAAATGTCACTTCATCACAAAAATTATGAATTACAACCTGTATTTGTCCCATTTCATTACAAATTAGCTCTATATTTATTTTAAGACTAATTTTGTTTCCCACTTTGTTCTCAAATTGCCCGTAAATACATTCATAGAATTTTCAGTTTTTGCCTAAAGAAATATTTTGTAGCTTTTGCATAAATTTTTTTCTAAAATTCCGTATCAATCTTTGAAATTTTTTTAGCTTTGATGCATTACAGATATCAAAATTGACTATAAAACATCATAAATTTAGTTGAAATGCATCAGTACGGAGTTTTTTTATATGAATTTGAAGATTGCATTTGGAAATACATGATTATACAAGATACCGAAATTTTTCATTAGGGTTTTATCTGTTCACATGCAACACAGTTTCTAAAGTTTTAAGATTCAAAAGATTTTGAAACTGGATAAATGAATTAAATGGCAAATGGCAAAGGACAGCCAAAATAAAATTATTTTATGTTTTTAAACTTGAAATGTATGTATTTTTTGCATGTAACAAACTTCTCGCAACGGCAATAAACATCACATTTGATGTATCTCCTATACCTTTTTCTCAGAAACTATCAAACATAAAAATTTAAGATTTTGATTGTATATAATTTAGACATTATATTTATACTGAAATGAAATTTTTAAAGTAAATTATAATTAGTTTTTTTTCAAATACAAAATTTTACGGAGCATCATTATGAATGTCATTTTTTGTTACGAAATGTGCTTTTTAGCAAAATATTTTAAGAATATTTCAAAAACGTCACTTCAATATACACAATTGCATTTAATGTAACTGGGACGTCTGCGACAAGAAAAAATGTACTTTTTTTATACCAAACTTAAATGGTTCTCACTTTTTAAATTAAAAGAATTGGAAGTAATTCTATTTTAAATTACTAATTAATCAGTATGTGAACAATAATAATCAATAACTATTTTTTTTCAATGCATGTTCTTACCTTTAGGTACATTTTGCATAAAATAAACTGCATATATAGCTATAAATTTTACAGAGTTTTTACAAACATAAAAGTCCATAAAATGAATAAAATGAAATTTAAAAAAATTAACTTATAAAAATTTTAAAAAATGGAAATATAGTGATTAAATTTACTTTAAATTTTATGCAGAAAATATGCTATATCTAAAATTTGTGAATGTTTATTTGAAAAAAAAATTCATTCACATAGTTGAACATTTGTGGATCATATGATATGCAAAATATCAGCACAAAGGTAAATCAGATTTTGAGAAAAGTGTACCGGAATCATCAAGAAAATGCATTTTGAGAAAATTGCAAATAAAGATATTTTCATATATGATTTGCAAAATGATATTTTTTAATTCAATATGAAGCCATACTTTAATTAATTGGACTATTTTACATCATTTCCAAGTTTTAAATTGTAAGTTTAAATTCTAGATTATTTACAAGTCTTTTAACTACTCTTTCCCTACTTCAACAACACGTGTTATCAACGATTCACAACTTCCATTTAAAATACCAAAACTTT
>BMAO01038997.1:0-17096 GCA_019973975.1 Trichonephila clavata | reverse complement strand
AAGAAAACAGCTTATTATGAATAATGTTGTTATTAAAAAATTATCAAGAAGAAATAGCTTCCTGTGTAAGTTTAAGATGTATTTTTCATGGAACTTGAAGTTTATTTTCAAGTAGCACTTGGAAAAAAGAAAAAAATTGAAAAATAACATAAATTTTCAATAAGTAAAGTTCGCAGCACCTTATACACAAAGGAAAAGAAGGATTTTCTCTATTTATTGTTTAAATTTGTTTTTAATTTTAAGAAATACTTGAATAGCATATAAATTTAAAATTTGAGGTTTTTTTTTTAGAATACAAGCATTCTTCCATTTTTAATTTTATATCAGAATGTAGGACTATACTGTACATCTTTCAAAAGTTATCTAGTGAAAAAGGAAGAAGGCCAATCCGTTTTTATTCCTTTTGTGTTCATACTTTTTGCTATTGAAAAAAATTGAATAATTCCATAGCAAAAATATTTTTTGATGGTTCAAAGTTTGCGCATGAATTTTTTTTGTTTAAATGAATCGACATTCCATACTAAAACAACTCATGCTTTTCTTTTCTAGAATCAGTTATTTAAAAAATAAAATGCCAAAAACTTTTTTTTTTACAATTTTTCAAAATATACTCAAAATTTTAATTTAACATTTAATAACTTCGTCATTTATGAAGAAAATCTCATAAAACTTTTTTTCGTGTGTAGGACAGTATTATCCAAGATCTGTACGAAGATTAAAAAAATTGCTTAAAAATTACGGATTTAAGAAAAAATTGTTTTTTTCGTCTAGTACCCCTTTTTGCTAGAATTCATTTAGTTATACTGTTCGAAAATAACCGGCAAACACCTAGCAACAATGATGTATTGAATGAGATGAACAGGCTGAGAAATCTGTCCAGTGATAACTAAAAAGTGAAAAATAAATTAAAAGTAAAAAAACCTTTTTAGAAACAAGCTTTTATTTAAATGCGCTGAAAAGAATAAAATAAATTTTTCTTTAAAACTTTTTTTACAGTCAAATTATAACGTCATTACACAATTTATATGATATAAAAGCTTGTCGCGAGATTTACATGCGTAGATAAACAAGCAAATTAAATAACTTGATCTGATTGATTTTAATTTTTTAAAATTTCAAACTAAGTAAATAAGAGTACTTTAATCTCGTGACGAGCTTTTATATCATATAAATTGTGTAATGACGTTATAAGTTGATAGTAAAAAAAGTTTTAAAGAAAAATTTATTTTATTCTTTTTAGCACGTTTAAATAAAAGCTTGTTTTTAAAAAGGCTTTTTTACTTTTAATTTATTCCATATAGGTAAACTGTTGGTGCCCTTATGTATCTGATGGTGGGTACCAGGCCCGATCTAGCATATAGTGTAGGATTTCTTTTGAGATCACTTGAAAACCCATCTGCAGAAGATATAGTTAGGGTAAAGAGAGTATTCCGCTATATAGATGGCACAATTGGATATGGAATATCATACCATGCTACAGATACAAAAGGTTTGCTTCATTGTTATAGTGATTCAGATTTTGGTGGATGTGCCAAAACAAGTCGATCAACCTCTGGATATGTTATGATATATGCTGGAGGAGCTATTTCATGGCGCAGCCAAAGACAAGCAATTGTTGCCACTTCAACTACTGAAGCTGAGGTTATAGCAGCATCAGAGGCAGCCAAAGAAGTAGTTTGGCTCTGCAGGCTGATTCAGGGCATAGTTAACTTGAGGGAATTTCCCACACTTCAAGTGGACAATAGGGCAGCAGTAAAGTTGTCACACAACCCTGAATATCATCGAAGGACAAAGCACATAGAAATAAAACACTTCTTTGTGCGTGAGAAAAGTCTTAGAGGGAAAATTAAATGTGAAACAAGTGTCAACTGAGAAACAAGTCTCTGACACTTTGACAAAACCCTTGATGAAGTCAAGACTATTGACATTGTGTAATCAAATGGGACTGTTCTGACAATATCCAGTTAACAAGGGAAAGTTTTAAAGATAACGGCTTTATAGTGAATGTTAACATGGTTTTGTTGCTATGCCAATAGATGGTGCCTGTATCTCTCATTTGAATTAATAGTTTTTCTTTCTCATGTAATATCATCCTAACTCTAGCCACCTTGTGTGCAGGTTGTAATTTAAGACTGTGGTAATTCTCGTATTCCGTAAATCAGGGGTGGCCAACCCGCGGCACGCGTGCTACATTGTGGCAAGTGGAAATCGTAACTGTGGCACGCGAAGACTTAATGAAAAATTACAAAAAATTCTATGAAAATATTACTGAATTAATTGAATTACAATAGGAAATTATCATGTAGAGAATATATAAAAAACAGAAATTTCCAGCATGAGATCTTAGGAGGGAGTGAGTGAATATTAACGTCACACTGTTCAGCTACACGAGGGCTTTTGGCCACGAACCTCGTAATTTTGAACCATGGTCAAGTGACGCAGACGACACCTGAGCTGGCACCCCTCTCTCCTAACTACCACACCCCACCAACAGAAGTACGTTTGAGCTCTCGACAGATTTAACGTGCATCGCTCCCCTACAAGGCGGGTCTTTAATGGTACTGGGATCGAGCTCATGACATGCCTGCCATGATCCGATACCTTGACCACAGGGCTACCGTGGCCACTTTAACATCTCGTATTTCCATTCGAATTTCAGCTTCCCCTTGCAGAGCTGAAGTTCAGTGCTTATAGTTATAGCTGTCAGCGTGATGCCAGATGAAAAGGTTTTTCCGAAGGTATTGGCTATTTATGATTTCTGTAATGGAAGTAATTCTGCAATATATTAGGAGAGCAGTTGTTAATATGGTAGAAGTAATTCTATCTGCACAAAGTAGTCGTTTTATAAAGCAGAGGGAGTGGGAACTTGCATCCTTGACTAATCAGAATGCTGGATTCGGAGCCTAGAAAATTTGTAGCGTAACATCGGCAAATTGTTTCTTGCTGTCAGACTCAGTTGGTTTTAAACTCTGTTTAGCAAGACGTTAAGCATTTTTTCCTTTTCTAAAATTGTTTTTAGATTTTAGCGTTGAGCGTATTTGATTTTTTAATTTTCAATATGTTTATGAGTAAATGTTCGATATCGAAAAAGAAATAATGAAGAGGATATTGCAGCATGTGATTTTAAAATTGTTTGGGAAGAACAATACTCTCTAGTTTACGCATCAAAATGCTTCCAAGCCTGCTTGTTTGATATGTGGAATTTGTATAGCAGTTCTAAAAAAATTTAACTTGGACCGTCATTTCAAACAACTGCTTAGTGATTTCAGCAGCAAATATCCTGTTAATCAAATTTGCGCATGGATTTTATCAGTAAAAAAAAAAGAAACCTTTAGCTGGCCAACAATCTTTGTTCCAGAAGAGAAATGACGAAATGGAAACCATGGTGAAGGCTTCTTATGAACTTTGTCATTAACCTGCAAGAAAAAGCCATATTCTGATGGAGAGGAGATAATAAAAAACAGCCTTTTAATTTTTGCCCAAAATGCCGGTGACCCCTAAAATATGTCAAAAATATGGTTGATAAAATAGCTTTTTCTAGAAATATCGTCATGCGTGGAATAGATGATATGGGCCAGGATGTTGGAACACAAATTGTCTCTGGACTTCAAAATTGCAAATATTAACACTCTTTTATAAGTTTCACTTGCATGTAACGGAATCTTAGAACTCGATTTTTACCCACTTAAAAAGATCGGATTTATTCGAAATTTCGCACACTTGTCAAAGACCGATAACAATGCAATAATTTCGTAATTTTGTTCCATTGTCCTTTTCAGGATCGTCAGGAATAAGGATAATGAAATTTGGCGACAATTCCATATACTATTTCCAGATTTGGCGACTTATTGCACATATCATTTTTAAATTTGGCTACTAGTTTCATATACGATTTTCAGATATGGCAACTAATTTCATACATCATTTTCAGATTTGGTGACTAATTTCAGATTTAGCGACTAAAAGAATGTTGTAACCCTAAAGCGAGTATTTTGAATTTAAACCTAATTATATGCACGCAAAAAATACACTTGGGGTTAATAGAAATAAAAAAAAACAAAAAAAAAGGTTCTGTATCTGAGAAAGTGGAGGGTGGGTGTTAGCAATTCTATCATAATATAAACCAATTACCATAATATAAACATTTTTCTGAAAATGAGAATAAAAAAAGAAAAGGCTCGTGTATGTGAAAAAAATAATTTGCGTTCTAACTGCTAATTTTTTTGATTTTTACAAAGAAATAGTACGTTTAGAAGTGATGGTAGGATTTAACATGAAAGGAACAGGTTTAGAAAGTGAAAAAGCAATTGACACTTAATATTACCATGTTTTTATTGACTCGCTTTCTTTAATGTCTGTCCGGGTAGAATTTTGTAATTGATTTTAAACTGTGTGACTTTTTCGAGGAGCTGAAAATTTGAAATTTGGACCATAGCTCAGAAGTGGATGACAATGCATGAAAATGTGAAAAAAGAAAACAAAAACGAAAAGGAGGAATTTTATAATTTTTAGTCCGTAAGAAAAACATGGTACATTAAATTTTTTTTTTAATTCGAACTTTTTCTTCTTTACACACTTTAATTTGTTTGGCCAGTTCAAAAGAGACGGAATCTAATATAACGGTACGGTACTCATCCGAGGCCTCGTAAATGGTGAGAATAAATACACTTCAGACCCGTTAATTAATATCCATTGAAGAGCAAGACTAATTCCATAGCCACGTAATTCCAGCTTCAAATATCAAACTAAAGGATAAATTCAACAATGAATAAATGATAGTTTAAAAAACACGCTTTTATTGTAGTTCGAACTAAAAAATGAAAAATAAATTATAGTTTGAAAAAAACTAAAAAACACGCTTTTATACTGAATCGAACTAAAAAGTAAAAAAATAATTCTTAATAAAGAATAAAATGATTAACGAGAAAATGAATGTCATTGTGGTAAACGCGTGGGGTGCTTTGTACTACATTTTTACACTAATTCAGCTTTTCGGAATAGAAATTATAACAATTGATACATTTAAAGAACACCCCACGCTTTTACCCCAATGACATTCATTTTTTCGTTGATCATTTTATTCTTTATTAAGAATTATTTTTTTACTTTTTAGTTCGATTCAGTATAAAAGCGTGTTTTTTAGTTTTTTTCAAACTATAATTTATTTTTCATAAACTTTGGATGAAAACTGTGATATCACAGACAATGCGCAGTTAAGCTTCTTTGTGCGTTACACGAACAATAATTTTGATACTGTGGAAGAACTTCTTGATTTGCGCCAAATAGTTTTAACTACAGGTGAAAACATTTTTAAGTAACTTAAAAATGTAATTGAGGTTAACAAAGTAGAATGGACAAAATTAGACGGTGTTTGCACAGATGGAGCGCCTTGCATGGTTGGCAAAATAAAAGGTTTTGTTGCATTGCTTGAAAATTATTTGGGAAGAAAAGTTTTCAAGTATCATTGTATTATTCACCAAGAAGCTCTTTGTGACAAGGACTTAAACTTGTCTTTCGGTGTTGACCCCATGAATGAACAAAATACGAGCTCGTGCACTGAATCGACGAAGATTTCGTACGCTTTTTCCCGAAGAAACTGAAGAAAATGGTGAATTACTTCTTCATTGTAGTGTGCACTGGATTTTCAAAGGAAGTTCACTTGCGAGATTTTGGAGTTTGAGGGAATTTGTTTCAGAATATCTGGAAGAAAACGATGAACTACCCAGTGAATGCTCGCTCCTCAGGAGTGAAAATTGGATGTGGGATTCAGCTTTTCTTACCGATATAATGGAACATTTAAACAATTTAAATGTTCAACAAATTATGTTGTAGGTTTGGATCAACATATGTTTGTGAAGAAATGTTTTCTGTTATATGAACGTAATTAAATCAAAATAGCCCTCAAAATTAACTAATATGCACCTTAAAACCTCATTTTGTTGTCATCTTCACGAACTAATCTAAATATAAATGATTTTGTAAAAAAAACTACAAATTCAAAAACCACATTAAGAAAATACTGACTGCTTAATAAAATCAAATGTTTCAAGCTGCTCATTTTTTTATTTTGTACCTAAGCTAACTGATTGATCCTGTAAAAATTTATCAACAATAAAATATAAGTTTCTACTTTTGTTTTATTTGTTATACCAATTTTTTTTATACATTTTCACTATATAGAATTTGCATTTAAAAATATGTTTTTGGTGTAAATAACCAATAATAAGTCTATAAGTAACATTTTTTTCACTTTTGTATATTTTTTAGTTTAGTGGAAAAGTTGGAAGTGGCACGCGTAATTTTTTTTATCAGATTGTGGCACGCTTCCCAAAAAGCTTGGTTAACCCTGGCGTAAATAATAAAAACTTAAACAGAAATGAGCTTAAACCAGAACCAGGTTCAAGTGTAGTATAGGAGGGGGCGGGGTCCTTTGGATTTGGCGATTTTTATACAGATATTATGGTGAGATAACGAATTCATTCTGGCTTGCGGACATTTATCGCTAAGTGAGGTAGCTTGGCGATCAATTTTGGTCGCCAAAAGAAATTGACATCGCCAAGGCTATACTACACTTTAACCCTGTATATATATAATCATCCGTTTCTTCTTGGATTGTTCCATTATAAAGTTTAATGAAGCTATTGAATTCTGAGGGTTCTAATTGTGCGTGTCATACTGTTTTTTTTTTTTTTTTTTTTTTTGTATTCTTTTAGTTTTCAGTGGTATTATAGTTTTAAGCATATATACAATTGAATTTTAAGCTAAAAATAAAGAAATGTATCCATTTCACAAACATGAAAGAAAAATTTATTTTTATTCGGAACGCATGCATACAATTTGGTCAACTTTCTATGAAAGTTTTTCAGATTAATTGTTTATCTTTGTATAAGTAAGGATATTTCAATAAATATTTGTTTTTCGGTTTTTTAACATTGTTTGTCAAAAATGAAATTTTTAATAACTTGTAGTGGGTTCTCAACGTGTTTCTATCTAAACTCCAAGGGAAATATATTTTATGGATTGTTTGACTGATTTGAGAACCCTGTCTAGAACTGTTGGTACTTAAATATTATCGCAATAATAGCCAACTCTATTAATAACTCGCCAAGTTGGCAGCCTCGACTTCCTATGTCGTATGTGTTGAATTGGCAACAAGGTGCTTCTTTTCATATAATGTCGCCAATAGGTTGTAATAATATGTAAGTACCCTGTTATATATGTAGATCAGGTTCACCAAATAAGGTGTTAATTAGCGTAATCTGACGTGAGTTCGCGTGATTGTAATTGAGAGAGGTTGCTTTAGCGGTCGTATGTATGTATAAAGATTATCTTTGATTATTTGTTATTAGAATTAAGATATTAGTTTAAATATATATATAAGTTGAGTCTTCCAATGTCTCTCGATATATCCCTTGCCAAAATAATAAGAGTTCTCCGGTTCAGTTAAAACAAATTTCTTTTCTTTAAGTCTGATTCTGTTTCTATTATTTTTAGAATCTTGTTTAATACTTTATTTAATTTTCACTAAATTTTACAGTAAGAGGACTAGATTAATAGCTAATCTAGATATATACGAATGTGTTAAAATAAAGCAGTAAAGCATTGGGAATTTGAATAACATAAAAAATATAAGCGGGAAAATCGAAATTAGACTCGGCTTAAATTGTTTGAAATATGCAAATTAAAAGAATTATTCCTTCTTTTAAAAAAAAAATACAGGTGAAATTATCCAATCACCACTGGTCCGCCAAATTGTGAAAAATCGCTAATTTGGCGCGTTTTTGCGTGTTGTGTTTTGGAGCAGCAACCCTACCACAACACCATGCTTCTCGCTCACTGATACAAAAATTAAAAGGTTTACCTGATTTAGCGCCCTTATCGATTAGGCAAGAAAACACTAGGAGGAATAAGTGGCCGATTCGACAGTTCAATTAAAATACCTAGATGAAAGCGGAAGAATCGCATATTAAATTTTTTCTCATTTCATTGAAACCATATACTCGGAAAGCACAGTGTGATTTTCTTCAATTTAATTCTATAGATTGATTGTGTAGGTGGTAATTTCATACGGTTTTTGCAAATACAATAAAACAAAAATACTTTATCTTATTGGTTATAAAGAAAATTTAAATTAATAATTACATGCAAGAACAAACGCACATTTACTTACAAGAAACGTTCATTCAGGATCGTAAAAAAATATAACGAAGAATTATCTCCTTCATTCAGAGCTAATCAGAGCTTAAAGCAAGATGGCGGCGATTTCTGCAAAAATTAGCGTCTTACTATTATTCTCTGTTGACCTGTTTTAAGGAACATTGTTTGAAACAACAATGGTTTAGTTTAATATTTTACGCTAATAGTGTACTTTCACTGTTGTGCAAGTTCTTTTTTCAAACCATTGTTACTAAAATTACTATTTAATTCGTTTCATTATTACTAAAATTACTATTTAATTCGTTTCATTATTACTAAAATTACTATTTAATTCGTTTCATTATTACTAAAATTACTATTTTATTCCTTTATTGAATTTTCTTTCAAAAATTCATTTAGGCAGTTGTACAATTTATACCACAGCCTACATTGGGAGAAAAGAGCCTACATACATCTTTTGTTAAACATAATATTATGGATATTTTATTAACAAACACTTATTTACAAATAATTCAGAAATCCACATAATTACGAGAAGCATGCTATCAACGACATATTAGAATCATTAATTTTAAAAAATATAGGAGTTCATAAATATATTTCGGTCTAGATCTCAAAATGCAATGAAAACGTTTTGAAATTAACTTTTATGCTCCTTTTGCAATACATTTATACTGTGATATATAAAATCTTTTTTGAGGGGGGGGGGCAATTATACTATTACCCTCTTTTGGAAACAAAGTTTCACATGCTACATTCCGATTAGATTTATTTTAGTAATGAAAATGTTTTAACGATTATAATTTTTGAAACTAGCTTGCCCACTTTCGTTTGCATATGGTTAGTCAAACAGGAGGTCCACAATTACACTGCTGGCCACCGTAAAGGCAACACCCTGAAGGAAGCACTCAAATAACATGAAATTTACAATATGCATTAGTGGAGGTGAGATATGCAAATGATTTGAATTTCAGCGCAGACACACATCACTCACGCATGTGGCGCCACCTCAAAGCGCTATTTAAGGTTTGGAGATTTCGACGATTTCAAGTTCGGCAATTGTGTTTTTTTTGTGTGGTTTTTTCAAAAAACGGTCAGTTATGTCTCGTAGAAAACAGCGATCAGCTTTTGATAAAGAATCCGAGTTCGACAGAGGAAGGCTACCGATATTGTGGATTATCTTTCAGGGAAATCGGTAGTCGTGTTGGACGAAACCAAACAACTGTAATGCGGATATGGACCGTTGGATGCAGGAGGGTACGACGGACTGACGTGGTCGATCGCATCCACCTCAGTGCACCACTTCACGCGAGGACAGGCAAATTGTGCGCATGGCAGGGACGGATCACTCAGTCACATCACGAACCATAGCACAGCACATTGAGTCTGTAACGCATCATTCAGTGTCCACGCGTACCATTCGACGCCATTTACAGCAGAGTGGTCTGTCCGCAAGAAGTCCATTGCTTGGTCTACCCTTGACGCAGTACCACAGACGTCTCCGCCACCAATGGTGCGATGAAAGAAGGATGTGGGTGGCAGAATGGAAAGAAGTTGTCTTTACTGACGAGTCATGCATCTGTATGCAACACCACGATGGTCGGATTCGAGTCTGGAGACACCGTGGAGAGAGGATGCTGAACAGCTGCGTTATGCACCGCCGCACTGGTCCTGCACCGGGTATTATGGTATGTGGCGTATTGGATATCCCTCTCGCACTCCTCTAGTACGCATTGGCGGTACTTTAAACAGCCAGCGCTACATCTCCAAAGTGTTGGAGCCAGTTGTCCTTCCTTACCTTCAGGGCTTGGCCACAGCCCTACTTCAACAGGATAATGCGCGACCACACGTGGCACGCATTGTCCAAAGGTTCTTCGTCAATCACCAGATTGAATTGCTTTCCTGGCCGGCTCGCTCTCCGGATCTTTCGCCGATAGAAAACATGTGGTCCGTGGTTGCTCAACGATTGACCCAGATTACACCTCCAGCTACCACACTAGATCAAATTTGGCAACATGTGGAAGCTTTTTGGTCTGCTGTACCCCAAGAACACATCCAAAGTCACTATGAATCAATGCCGAGGCGTGTGGCAGCGGTGATCTCCAACAATGGCGGCTACTCTGGCTACTGATTCTGGCAGGAACCACACTTCACAGAAGTCTATAAATTTAATCATTTGATACATGGTTAACGTGTTATCTGCAAAATAAATTTTGTTGTGCTATCTCTTGTCTTTCTTGGTGTTGCATTTACGGTGTACTTTCTGATCATTTACTTAAAAAATTTATTGGTTCTTATTTTCCGGTTTCTAATTCTTTAACTAATTTGCGTTCTTTCAATTCAGACTTCATCCCATAGGAACTTCCTCGTAATATTTCAGCATTAAAAAATAACCTAGACGTTAAGCAAATGGCAAATTAAAAAAAATATTCAAGAAGTTAAAGTCTGTAATGAATATTGTTACCCCTCAATATTACGTATATTAAGTTCCTTAAAAATAGCTATAAACTTCAGAAGTGGATTGAGGAAACTCATGTGTTCGACTCTTTTGTTTATTGAACCATATTTTTTCTACAGTTTTACTTACATATTTTTTTCAATGTTTGGCCAAGATAGTAATTCCAGTATTTCCTTGTCTAACACCATATCATATAGCCTTCAGATAGGTCTATTTCTAAGCTAATTGCAGAATGACAGTACATAAAGCACAAAATAACAGTTCAATTTTTTACAAGTTGCAGATATCTCCGTGCAAGGAAGAAAAAAAACAAATGTTGCTGATCTCACACACGACATATTTACATTCATTTAAACATGTTCATAAAAAGTAACACTTGCACCTTTTAAGCAACCATTACCACCAAACCGTATCGTTCTTCATGCAACTTCGTAAAACTATCTTAAAAAAATATGTTTTTCCTTTCTCTTGGGGGGAGGGGGGTTCAAAGACGGAGAGAGTTAAAACGTCTTCCCGTTGGTGTAGTGTTGTAGTTAAGATGTCGTCCTCGTCACTTGACCATGGTTCAAAATTACGAGGTCCGTCGTCAAAAGCCCTAGTGTAGCTGAACAGTGCGACGTTGATATTCCCTCAAAGACGGAGAACGAGCTAAGAAAACTATAGCGCAGCATCATTTGTAACATTATACTTATCAGGAATACTAAGAAAACATGCCATTACTTTTATGAATTTCAGCCCCGGGATTCCGGTGTTTTTTTTCCAATCCTGAAATCCCGGGATTTGATTTTTGTCCTGAATTATAATTTAAAAATTTTCAAGAATTTAATTTTTAGAAAATTTGTAGTTTGTTTATGCAATATGTCCATAGAATTTTCTTGCGCAATTACAAGTGCTATATGTAAGAAAAATATTTGCACAGTATGAGAGAACGTCGCAAAGATCTAAGTGACTCACTGCAATTCTTACACAATAGTATAAGTAACATCACAAGAATATATTTTGTCACAGTTCCTTCTTAAATTAAATGCTGTTAATTATTAGCGGACCTGCTTGGAAGACTTAAGACACTTCAAATCCCGTTGCATTACTAACAGCTCATGCAACTGGATCTTCAATTTCAAATGAGATAACACTGGAAATTGATTCATATTCTGATTCAATAACTGGATCAATTTATATATAAAAACCCCATTAAATGTAGAACTAAAAAAAGTTATGAAAGAGGTATAGCACCAATGCAGTCTATTAGATTTGAGACACTGTCATCAAAAATTCAAAATAGTTTCTTTTTTTTTTTGAAAATGGAGGGAGACGTGGTGACTACCTGAAAAGAACCTAGTACTCCTATTTAATGACGATAATACCTACTAGTAAAGAACAAGAGCGTGAATTTTCTTCGGCAGGACAATTTGTAAGAAAAATAAGAAGCCGTTCCAACGATGAAACGCTGGAAGATCTGTGTTTTTAAGGGCTTATTTACAGATACACAAGAAATGAAGAATTGCTTTTTTTTAAAAATTTCATTATGTACTATTTTTATTTGTTTTTTTATGATGAATTCATTTTTTATTTGTTTCATTAAATTGATATAAAATTAATTATATTTTCAGTTTTATTATGGAATTTCAACTATGCTAATTGAGAGAATTTTTCGTATTTTGACTAATACTTAACGTTGTCGCTATAAACGTGTAGATGTAGATAGTATAAACGTGTAAATACGTGTATTTAAGTAAAACATTAATAAAATGTAAACACAATTCTAAGTGCAGAGCCCTTTTTTTCCAGCTAATATGTCATAATAGCGACAAAATACTTTAATTAAACAATAAACAAACAAAAATACTACCTTTGAAATAAAAATAGACATTTTATAATTAGAAATGCAAAATAACTCTCTCTGTATTTATTCACAAAGTATAATCCATAAACAAAGTACTAAATCATAAATCTCGTGAAACGAAAAGTATATAAATCAGTCCTTCTGCAAAGACTACCTAATAAATAACTATAAAATAGCTTTTTTGGTTTTCTGAGAAGCAAATTTGTCAAAAATTTCGCTGAAATCCATAAATCTGAAAGGCTTTCTTGTGTCATTATTTTCCGTGTAATTTTTAATAATTTTTCATTTACTGAAACTTCTTTCCCCTGAAGCTAGAGAAACAGGTAAGGCTAAAAAATTCTTATTGCTTGAGCAAAATTTGGAGATCAATCTTGACTATAATTTCTAATACCTCAATTGGCTGTTTTTACCTGGGAAAAATATCTTTGAATGAAGTCATTTAATTAAAGGTTTGTATGCCGTCTGTATCTTTCACAATACTTTCTTCCTCCCGTACCTGCAACTTAATATTCAAGTTCATTTCAGACATTCATGAGATCATCATCAGAAATGTTGTGAAACTCATTCAGAAAGCAGAATATTGAATAGTACTCAGATAAGGTAAATCGTTCATTAGCTGAAAATATCGCGAATTGCTGGAAGGAATTTGAAGCTGCTCTCATAAACAATTAGATTTTGCTGAGCTTCGAGATGAGAAATTCGGAATCAATACCTAAATCTCTAGCAAATGTTGTTATTGAATCGACAGATATCTTAAAATTATGATAAGATTTTTTGAGAAATTAAATATTTTTTAAGATTATCTAAGCCAACTATGCTTAGTTTAGGATTTTGGAGCAATTTACTCAATACATCAATTCTTGAAAATAAATCCCACCCGATTAAAATTGAACACAAATTTAAAAGTTTCAATTTTTTTCCTGTCTCTCTGATGGTATCTTCAATTTAGGTCTTTAATGAAGTAATAATTTTTAGGTCTTGTTTAAGAGGTCTAATAGCATTGATACGACCGTCACTCCTTGTTTCCCTTAACGGTTTTAAAGTTAGACTTTTCACGTGTTTTTTTGGTAAATACCATCGATATGGGGACGCAGAAAAGTAATTACATACTTCTTGTACCATATAAAAATAACTGAATATTGATTGAATATTGGGTTGCAAATATTGAAAGTTTGAGAAGCGCTGAACTAAGGAATTAAATATAAATTTCTAGCCTTTTTTGTATTAAAATGCTTTGTTTCACATAGGAACATAGCTTACGGGAAACTGTTTTGAAAAACAAATCATCATTAAGACAAAATTTAGTGGAATTATTGCCTGTGCAAAATAATCATGGTTCGATGGTGCGAATTTAGTCAGAGAAATGTTTTTTTGTGACTACAAATTCCTGACTGCTCAACTGTTTCAAACAAAAGACAACCACAAGAGGCAAACCTTTTCACAGATTTTTGAAAATTGGACGTAAAGGCATATTGTTTACGTAAGATGACCGTGGGAAAAATGCACTGATGTATGCAAATATATAGGCACCAGTGCTTTAAAAAATGATAGTTTAAAAAAAACTAAAAAACCCGCTTTTATAGTGAATTGAACTATAAAGTAAAAATATAATTTTTAATATAAGAATAAAACTAATAACGAGAAAATTAATATCATCGGGGCAAAAGCATGAGGCGCTCTATATTAATTGTTATAATTTCTTCCTAGTTCTATTCCGAAGTGCTGAGTTAGTGTAAAAATGTAGCACAAAGCACCACACGCTTTTACCACAATTGGCATTAATTTTCTTGTTAATCATTTTATTTCTTATATTAAGAATTATTTTTTTACTTATTAGTTCGATTCACAATAAAAGCGTGACTTTCTTTTAGTTTTTTAATTATCATTTATTCATTGTTGAATTTATCCTTGAGTTTGATATATGAAGCCGGAATTACGTGGATGTAAAATTAGTCTTGCTCTTCAATAGATATTAATTAACGGTTTTGAAGGGTATTTATTCTCTCCGTTTACGGGACCTCGGATGAGTTTCGTATCGTTACATTTCAAAGATTCCGTCTCTATAGATACAGGTCAAACTAATAAAAGTGTGTTAAGAAATATTAAATGTCAATCGTATTATCACCTTTTAAGCGTATTGCTATAATATTAATTCGTATCATTACTTCTAAACGTATTGCTTTATAAAAATAAAAAAATATTTTGCAGTTAGAACATAAATTATTTTTTTCCACATGTACGAGTTTTTTTTAATTTTCATTTTTAGAAAAACTAAACAATTGTTTATATTTTGATAAGAAATTGCTGACGCGCCCACCCTCCTCTTTCTCACATAAAGAACACTTCTTTTTTGTTTGTTTTCTTTGTATTAACCACAAATGCATTCGCTTTTAGGGTTGCACCTTAATCTTCTAGCCTCTAAATCTGGAATTAGTCGCCAAATCTGAAAATCGGTATTCCTGATGATCTTGATCAGGACAATGGAACAAAATTATGAAATTATTGTATTGTCATCGGTCCTTGACAAGTGTGCAAAATTTCTATTTAATCTGACCTTTTAAAGGGGCTTAAAATTGAGTTCAAAGATTCCGTAACATACAAATGAAACTTATAAAAGCATGTTAATGACAAGATCTTACAGGTTGTTTGTAAGATCTATAGTATGTACAACTGCAGGTATTATTTACATCAGTGGTCTTCAAACTTTTTCTACTGACGGAACACCTAGAACAGTGATGGCGAACCTTTTTTAGACGTGGGTCAAATTTTGTTCATATTTTTTTAGTACTAGATCGTGGGTCACTAATGCCCCATTTGCACCAGATTTCAGTTTAAAAATTTTTAACTGAATATTTTAAAACTAAATATCTTTAAATTTAATTGGCTTAACGAGTAAAAATAAGTGTGGTTTGACGATTTAAAATTTTTTAGTAGGGTTAAAAATTTTTAAGTGTTTGGTCCAAATGGCAATGAGGGTTTGAAGGAATAAGAAGTAACCAAAATTACATACAATGTATAAATTGGGAAGTATTATTTATTAGTATACTAGCTTTTACCCGCGGCTTAGCTCACGTTGGTGTATTTAAATAACTCTGTCAAAGTTATGTAATCATTGTCATTAGAAAGTAAATAAAATAATATGATATTTTTTAATGCTTGACTGGGAGCATTAAAATTTAAAAATTCTAAAATTGAGCTTAGTTTATAAAACTGAAAACATACTTTATTATAATAATGAACAACAAAAATTCAATAACTTAAACTTTTAATATTTTAAAAAGTTTAAAGTATCTATGCTTAATAAATAATTAGTCTTTTAAAATAGCTCAAAACAGAATATTATATTCTAGGAGGCTACTGTATACTATATATTATATGTTCTTCCGCCACAAATTTGTGAACATTTCGGGCATTGGAAGCTCTCGAACAGGCTACATATAGATGGCCATGGGAAAAGCATGACTTTTCCAAATGCACCCCAGTTACCCGCAAAGTTTGCCCTTGTGCTTTGTTAATAGTAACATCAAAACTGAATTTGATTGGAAATTAAACTCGTTTGAATTGAAACAGTAGGTCATTGAGGATAATTGGAATTCGAAAGGTATGATAACATTTCCCCTTTCCCGACGACAGTTAAAGTAGTTACGCCAAGTATACTCTGTTTCAATTTTGTGATCCGAAGCCCCGTTCTATTCCATAGTCGAGGAGGATAGAGATTTTGTATAAGCATAACTGGTACATTTAATTCTAATTGAAGTTTATGTGAGAGTACACCCGAAAGTCCAAGCGAATTTAAGAACTCAGTGTTATATGAAGTACTTTGTTCTATATCCATGATTCTATCCATCAATAAATATTTCTTCATTTCTCCCTGCACATCTTTTAAAATTTCAGTGATTATTTTATTGTCACGTCACTGTATTTTATTTATTTATCTATCCAACCCCCATGCTTGGCTCCTTGACCATTTGACGCCGAGCCTTCCAGTACCGACTGACGATGTCGTCAGTTGGGTATTCATAGAGTCTAGTGCATTGGAGCAGGTGTTCGCAATCCATTCTGGTATGGCTGCAGAGTGGGTAGACCTCGTCAGCAGCCAGGTCAAGCCAGTGGAGGTAGGCTCCCAAAGAGTCATGTCCGGTGGTTAGGCGAAAGCGGGCAACAGCCTCGGCTCTCTCCAGGTGCCTTGGGGTTGGTTGGCTGCTTGGCTTTTTGGTCGACCCTCTCATTGCCAGGGATTCCAACATGGCTTGAGGCCCACTGTAAGGCAACAGTCCAGCCATATGAGATTAGCTCCGCAATTTTAGTTCGACACTGAATTGTGATAAGGCAATCAGTTGGCGTGTTGCTGCTTAAGACTAAAATTTCAGTTTGGGAGTCTATGAACAAGAGTACTTTTGCAGGAGCTAGGCCAGCAGCTAGTTATTGCATTGCAGCTTCACAGACAGCCAAGGCATCGCCATCGTAGTTGGTGGCGTTTTTTCCCACTGCTAATGAGCCCTCAAACAGCCGACAGAACAATCCTGCGCCAACTCCGTTTGAATGTCATTGTAAGGTGCCAATATAGATCTTGCGCACAACCACTGATAACAATTTAAATTTTGTAGCAAGCCCGGGTAAACTTGAGCAATAAGATCT
>BMAO01038996.1:0-13454 GCA_019973975.1 Trichonephila clavata | reverse complement strand
AACAAGATGGCAACCTCAGCTTCGTCCAGCGCAGTATCAGAAATGTTCATATTAAAATGGAACGAAATAATGGAGAGCGCTTTGATTGACGAAGTTGAAAAATTTCCATACCTATGGAATCCTAAAAACGACCATTTCGCGAGCTGTATAAAAGAAATAATATTGGATGGTCGTTTTCGAAGCAGAAAAATCGGCAAGTAATTTTTCAATGTGGAGATAAAGCGCGGCTGACGTCAGAGCATGTCATTTTGCTTACGGCAACCCTTCACCCTCCCCTGCTTGAAAAAATTGGGCTAAATGGTTGTTCGAAAAATGCATGTGTGATAAGACTTTAAGTCTTGATCCTCTAGGACGGATTCTGTGGAAACCTAATTCACAAAATGGGCTGTGAACATTATAGACAAAAATTCACCGTTTTTGAAATATTATGCTTACAGATTTGAAATTAGCAATCACATACTTCTTCTGTTGATCGGGTACAGAAATCGGGGGTTTGCGAGAATCGACTTTGAGGGGAATTTGCAAGGAGTTCCGAAATGGGAGGGACGTTTTTTATTTAAAAAAAAAATCATGTTTTTGAACTATTAGACCTATAGTTTAGACCTATCGTTACCTATAGACCTTTGGCAAGAATGTTTTCTCACCCTTTGAACAGGTATTCTCTAAAAGGGTTGTTTGTAGAAATCCGACTGCAAGGGGGCTACAGAGCGTAAAAGATAAATATACTTTTTAAAATACATTCAAGTTATGTCCTTTCTAAATTAGAGGCGGGGTCTATAATTATATTTTTCACTACAACCGAAAAGCTTAATGCTAGGCTTAGATAAAAATGATCTAAAAAGAATATAGAGTACTACAACGTAAGAAAAAATCCAGTGAAGTGGATGGGTAATGACTTGTTTATCCAATATATTTACAAGTTGCAACAAAAAAAATTGGAATATATGTGAACTATTAATATATTTATCACAACAGTCAGATTACAAATTAATATTAAACTGGTAAATAAGTTTGACAGCGAAATATTTAGGATTTTGTCACTATGAACCTCTTCACAAAAAATTTAAAAAAATGGAACAAATATCGTAAATTTCATCGAACACACGTTCTAAATATCGTTTGCTTCAACAAATACCAGGATTTATTTGCAACAAAACCTATTTTGCGTTCTTTTGTCATCTGGATTCTCGCCAAACGATTTTAAAAGCATAACAGACTGTTGCCAGATTAGCTCGCTCTGAAGCTTCATTTGACAACAATCGTCCATGGATGAGCACCTAAGCAGTTGTTCATCTATTCTACTTAATATTCGTCACAGTCAATTCGCGGCTACCGTGATTCCTGGATCGCAAAACGATTCACTGAATAACCCTGTAAAAGTAAATAGAACATCATAAAATTCCAAAACAGAAACACTAATATATCATCCACAGGTTGATGATAACTTCCTGTAAAATCTATGACTCAATTCAATGCAGCTTTCTTTGTATCCAGGTTTGGATCAGACATATCTGGTTAAAGAATAAAAAAGGTCTGAAAATATTTTTGAAAATTTTTTTTATGATTAACATTTTATAAATTTCTATCTATGACTAAGAAATTTAGATTTTTAAAAATGCTTTTTGTGGAATAGAAATGGTGAAGTTCGAAAAGAAATTTAGGAAAATATCATCATAGCGTAACATGTTTCACATTAATTTTTATTACTTCTTAAATTCTATCTTTTTTTAAATAGCACAGAGCAGCGGCTCTTAAACTGTGGTCCATGGACCCCGAGGGTCCTCAGCGTTTTTCGGGCAGTGGTCTTTAAACTTTTTTGTATGGCCGCGGTAGCCTAGTGGTCAAGGTATCGGATCATGGCTGACTTGTCACGAGTTCGAGCCCAGTACCAGTAATGACCCGTCGTGTAGGGGAGTGATGAACGTTAAATCTGTCGAGAGCTCAAACGTCTTCCTGTTGGTGTAGTAGTTAGGAGAGGGGGGGGGGTGCCAGCTCAGGTGTCGTCCTCGTCACTTGACCATGGTTCAAAATGACGAGGTTCGTCACCAAAAGCCCTCGTGTAGCTGAACAGTGCACGTTAATATTCACTCACTCAAACTTTTTTGATTCTGGAAATCTTTAGAACTATAAGGTCTTTTGGGGGAACCTCATTCCATACATAAAAGAATACATCTTAAACTAATATTAAAATAGATCATGATATAGGTACTTTATATAAAGACAACTAAAAAATATTGTATTTATTTTAAATTTTAATATGATTTTGGTATAATTTACTCATACACAAACAAATAACACTAATTTTGTGATCCAAGGGTCACCTACCAAGCATTATATTTAGTAAATGGAATATATGTTTGCTTTTTTCACACAAAATGTTGAAGTCTAGTTCAATTGCAATTATCTGCTGGTGCATTTCATTTGTTTTTGTAGCCATTCACGGTGAAAAATATATTTCACTTAAATACATTGTTCTGAATGGGGCATTTAAATGTTTATAGATGTGCTACAGTATTTTACATGGATTTGCAATCTAAAATTTAGGAGCTAAGTATTACACAAAATAAAGTTATTATGAGTAAATGTAGTTTTC
Organism: Trichonephila clavata; assembly: GCA_019973975.1. Taxonomy (NCBI): domain Eukaryota; kingdom Metazoa; phylum Arthropoda; class Arachnida; order Araneae; family Nephilidae; genus Trichonephila; species Trichonephila clavata. Next base: position 10,861 of record BMAO01038996.1, on the reverse strand, counting down.
GACTTTAATGACTTAAAACAGATTAAAACAGAAACGTTATCGAGAGAGAACGTGAATCCATTTAGCAGAAACATTTATATTTTTCTTTTCGATTTTTAGTTGTGACTCGTGGAACCTCAGGGCTCTGTGGAACAAAGTTTGAAGACCACTGTTCTAGGAGATCCACAAAATCTTTCTTTTAATTTTAAGATTTCCATCATTTACAGACTCTGAAAGGCATCGTGCAAAACTTGAAAGTGCCTAGACTAGATCACTAAATTGAATTGCCCCTCAGTCAAAGAATACGTACTTCGATCAAGAAAAATTCATATTTTGTGTTGTACAACGATACAAAACGTACTACTACAACGTAATTTTTCTAGTAAGACGTTTACCATTTTCTTACAGGAAAAAAAGAAGCGTTTAAGAAGTCTGTGTAAGTAATAACAAAGGCAAGTCTCAGGATCATTGAGGAATTTTTAAATCACTAAAACCATGTATCGGGATCAGGGAGAGGTGTTCAATGTTTTGGAGTCCGTGATGGCGCGGTGCCGAGTGGTCTAGGCATCGATCATGGCTAGCGTGTCATGAGTTCGATCCTAATACCACTAAAGATCCGTCGTGTAGGGAGCGATGCACGTTAAATCTGTCGAGAGCTCAAAGTCCTCCGTTGATGTGGTGTGGTAGTTAGGAGAGGGGGTGCCAGCTCAGGTGTCGTCCGCGTCACTTGACATGTTCAAAATTACGCGACCGTCGCCAAAAGCCCTCGTGTTGCTATCAGTGCGACGTTAATATTCACTCACTCTGGAGTCCGTGATGTCAGGCTGATATATAAGTGCTCTTATAATGGGGGGGGGGCGATTGAAAGTTTAAGAACTGCTTGTACAGAGTAAACGAAACAACTTAACATTGGTTGCATTATGGTTTGAGAACACTTCAAAAGAATAGAAATCCCGGGGTACTCAAAAATTGCGAATATTGTAAATGATTTTTTTTAAGAAACAACTACTCATTTTGAGGAGCTGTAGTTAAGAATCCATAGATATATTAGCGGAATAATATAGTTTTGGAAAATATCGTATATTTCCGTTTATAAGCCGAGAATTTTTGGAATATTTTAAAGTGAAAGTAAGGGAGTATTCTGATATATGGTGCCCCTAATTTCTTAGGAAAACGTAGCTTAGAAAAAACGTTTTTTAAAATATTTTTCAAATTGATCATGTGCGAGCGACTGCAATCTTTCAACTTTTGGGGTCTTTTTAATAGAACTTATATTCTAAAAGCGAGAGAGAGAGAAGAGAAGAGAAAAAGTTACATAAATCATTCAAGGCCAGTGTCACAATCAGATCTTCCGAATAGTTCGTAAAATTCACATTCACTCATTGAGATGTCCGAATGTATGTAATCATCATGCTGCGAGTTTTTCCTCTAGAGCATGAAACATAGGTCGACTAACACTTTCGACTAACACGCCCCGTATTCGAATTTACCTCGTCCATGATTTATTTTCCAAACAAAAAAAGGCGCAGTAAGTATAGCTTGGATATTGTACAAGATAAAAAATATAAAAGATGTATTAAATTTAGATTGGATCACCAGAAATCATCATCCTTTGAGTTTTATTGTATAGTAATTTGGATGCAAAGTATCCCTCCCCCCTTTTTTTCCCTTCTTTCTTTAAAAATTTTTTTTTCTTAATTCTTCTTATATAGTCACTTTACATTGACCTTAAGTCATGTTTCAGAATGTTCTAATTTGTTTTTCCCCATCTTTTGGATGCTGAAAAGTGTGCTTTAATCTGATCATTTCTTCCTTAAGGGAACGATTTCTTTTCTTTTATTATGGAATATACTTGAAATTCTAATACATGTAAATTCTAAAAATTTATTTTGGTTAGAACGAAAGAGGAGATTATAAGACTTGCGATAGAATTACGCTCGTGGAAGCTGAAATTTAAAAAGTACCTGTGAAGCATAACAAACATATGGTAATTACCAAGATGATGCAGTCCTTGAAGAGGTTAAAATATCTTAATGTATTAAAATCCCGTTCTACGAATGTCAAGATAGAAGACAACTTACGAATTCTTAAGTACAGCCACAACTCCTCTCCTAGAATTCTAAAATATAATGAAATGGAAAAGAGCAGTAAACAAGTTTTTAAAGAAAAAAATTGTTGGTTATATAATTTACCCTTTCAATTTAAACGTTCATCTTAAAAGAATTTACTTACAATCTGCGATCTTTTATATCTTTCACAACTCGGTTATTATAAAGTAATCTGGACTTGGATATTATTGCACGTACTGGTAAAAATCATAGAGTCCCAATATCCTTATTTTTCTAGTAATCTGTAATTTAAATTAATTAAAGCTGTTAGATTTTAAATTAAAATTGTTTGAAAGTCCTGGTGGGAGTTTGGAAAATGACTCAATTGTCGTATTTCTCGCTTAGCGGTCGTTCTAAATTGCGAGGTGATGTAGTGTAGAATGGCATTTGTAAGCAGTATTAAAAATTCAATTCATATTGAATGTGTTAAGCACATTGATCCAATTCCGGTTTAATTGTAACCGATCACAGCTGTACGTGCTTTAAGATATCCGACTGGTCACGACAACTTTTTTTTTTAAAAAAAATGGAGATATGTGGATTTTTTTGTTGTTTTTAGATTTTTTAGTACATTTGAAGAAAAATATGCTAAAATTAAGAAGAGAAAAATAAATTATAACTAAAATGGTAAAAATTGACAAAAAAATAACATAAACGTTGTCCATTTTGCACCAAAGGTTTTTGAACAAATTTTCAATTTTTCAATTCTGATGTGTTGCTATGTTATTAATTGTCGAAATGACCTTCAGGATAAGAAATGTTTTAATTTTTACAAAAACTAGAACACTTTATCTCAGTTACTATATGTTACTATATAAAATTGCTTAAAAAAACAGTTATTATATTTTTATAAGGGACTGTAAATTTTGTAATAAAACAATGATTGATAAATCTGAAGGTAAAACACTTCTACTATTATGCAGAACTTACACAAAAAATTTCAGTTAATTATGTTCAAAACTTTTTTAGCAATCGCTGACCCCGTTTGATTATTTTCAAAAAATCACATTTCGAGTAAAACACATTTTAAAGTGTGACATCTTGCTTAAAGTAATGGCATTTGCTTTTACTAAAACATTTGTAGTTTTTGTTCTAGTGAATGGAAAAGGATATACTTGGTAATTTTATAAAGCTAATAAGATGGCCTATAAAATAAAATCATTAAAAAATGTCAATTTCTGGAAAAATTCACAATTTTAGGGTATTGGATACCTTAAGCTCTGTTCATTACGTTTTTAATGTGAGCATAGCTTTGTTAATTTATGTAATGATAAATCATTCTGTAAAATGAAAAACATCCCTCATGATTGTTTTATTATAGAAATGTAATATTTAAAATTGTTTTTCAAAAAAATCTAACAGCTTGATATTTTTTTCTACAAAAGTGTAATTTTGGAAAAACTAATAATATGGACTGTGAAAGAATCGTTGCAAAAATACAAGCTTACGTTTGGAAGGAAATACTCAATCATAGTTTTGTTTTTTAATCAATTCTTTGGATTTATTTTTTCAGTTTGACGAATAAGTATTTAAGTGCAATAAAAATATTGTTTAAGTTTCGAAATTTATCAATGATATTTTTTTTTTACAAAATTCTCTTTTGCACTGAGATATTTCTTCATATTAAGGCTACACAGTATCATTTTTTAAAAAAGAAACTTTTTTGAGACAGTAACAGTCAAAATAATTTATTTTTTATATTCAGATTATTTTGTTAAGTTGATTCTGAAAGTAAAAAGTCAGTTTGATCAGCCATTGTTTTAAAATTTTAAGAAAATTAAGAATTTTTGAAGTTTTTTCAAACTTTTATAAAATGCTCACTTTTCAAAAATGTTTAGTCATTTTAAGTTATTTATAATTCTTAGATTATTGCGAGCAAAAGTTAGTATGGATTTGAAAATCTATTCTCTTGTTGACAATTATTTTTCTAGAAAAACCTGGAAAAAGCATGAGAATTTTTAAAATAACAAATTTAGCACTTAAAAAAATAACTAGAGATCTCAGCCCTAAATACATACTAACTTTTATAGAGCATACGTTTGGGAGTATATAACAAAAAATTTCAAGACTCTATGATGAACACAAAAAAGCCTTAGGGATTAAAAAACATTTATACCTACAAAATTGAAAGTCTGAGAGAAACGCATTTAAAGATTGTAACGGCATAAAACAACAAGATATCAATCATTGGCATGGCCAAGTAATTTTAGCGCGTTTTTCACATGTTGTATTTTACAATAATGCAACTAATGAACTTTTTACTAACAGAAAATAATGTTGTTACTGTACTAAAAAAAATTTAAAAATAATTAAATTTAAATATGATTCGGCTCATCTAGGGCACAAATGCGACCCAATGCCGAAAACCCGAGGTCAATTGGTTGCTTATTGGCTGAGAAAAAGGTACCACAAAATATCGAACGAAGACGAAATTTGCGTCCTAATAGCGCTTTTGTTCCACTACGTGAAAAACGCGCTAAAAACTTATAATGCCCGAAAACTCCAATGTTTAATATGTTAATTTTCATTGTATATTCTACATTAAAACACTATTTAAATTAAATATGACCGAAAAAAATTTTAATTCAAAATATATTTTTGCATAATATTGATAGCATTTGTCACGTGGACAATTTATTCAGCTAAATCTTAACATAATATTTTCACAAAAGTTTTGAATTATTACAGAACAAATTACAAAACTGATTATTATTTTGTTCATAAATACTTTGAAATACAAAGTATTTATGTACAAAATAATAAGGACACTTAAGCTAAATATAGTCAAGTTTGTTCATAAAAGTTGATTTTTTTAAAAGTTTTAAATAGAGAGGGCAGTTAGGAAGTTTTAGCTCTTGTTGTACGACTTGATAAAGCTTCTAAGTTATATAAACTGTTTTTTAAATCAAAAATTAGACTTAAAATCGATTTTAATTAATTATGAGAATTCAAAAAACTCGAAACAATCAAGCAGAATTGATTTTGGTAATGAAAATTGGAATTAACATTTCACATTAAAGGAATGGATTGTGCTGAAAAATATTTTTAATTAATTCAATTTAAGAGTGGAAAAATACTTTAAAATGAAACCGAAACCAAAACCATAGCTCAGAAAAATTCCAATATCTTAAAAATTAATTTGTTAACAGATCTGAAATTTAGTCGCAAGCTTCTCAATGATATAAGCCACAAAGAAATGCGGGGAAAAAATCGGTAATTATGAAATTTATAGAATACTGTGTAACCTTAAATTTTTATGTGAAAAATAAAGTTTATACTAATTTTTAAGCTTGAAGCATATTTTAAATAATAATGCGTGGGGACTGAAAGATTATTTTAATTATTTACACCCTTAGTCTAAATTCTGATCATTTGACTTATCAACTATATTGTTTTGCATTTATTGTTAATTATTAGAATATATCAAAGAAATATGACGCAAATTCATGGTGAACTTTATAGATAATATGTATGATTAAAATTTTTATATGTATCTTTTTCCATACTTTAAATTTTCAGTTCTTTTTTCCTGTATGTTTAATAAAATCCTGTGGATAATTGCGAATAAATAATGCAAATTGACTTGTTTCAAGGTAATAATTTACTTTCTTCCATTCTAACAAGTTTTACTTCCTTTTTGCAGACATATACGGGTAGCATTCTAGTTGCTGTCAATCCTTACAAGATGTTTGACATTTATGGATTGGAAATGGTCAAAAAATATGAAGGCCAAATTTTAGGAACTTTACCTCCGTAAGTACAATATTTTTATATTTTTTAAAGTTTCAAACCTTTTTTTTCGTAACAGCTTTTTTAATGAAAGAAGGATTAGTAAATTTTTGAAGTAAGGATTTCTCTCGGTGCTTTAGATACACTATACCCTCTTATCTACCCCCGTATCAATGATATGGAGCCTTCAAGCTTCAGGGGATCAATTACGAAAAATATACTGGGATCAGGCAGAAAAGTATCAAAGTACCTATTTTCATGATAACGCTTTCTACAACGAAAGTTAAATTATTTCTTAAAAATCAGCAAATTTGTCAGCTTTAATTTGTCACAGAAAAACTTATGCGCAGTTCAATTCCTACTATTAGTTCACAATCTAAATATTACAGTTTGCATGAAAGATGTATCATTCAATTAGATTATGAACCCAAAATTGAATATAAGAGATTAAAAACAAATTGGCTGCTTTGAAAACGAATTTGGTTTTAATATTGTTGTATTTTTGTAAGGGAATGTGTTTATAACAGGGGTCGTGGCCGCGGTAGTCAAGTGGTCAAGGTATCGAATCATGGCTAGCGTGTCATGAGTTTGAGCTCAGTACCACTGAAGACCCGCCGTGTAGGGGGGCGATGCTCGTTAAATCTGTCGAGAGCTCAAACGTCCTCCCGTTGGTGTGGGGTGAAAGTTAGGAGGGGGTGCCAGCTCAGGTGTCGACCGCGTCACTTACTTGACCCTGGTTCAAAATTACGCAGTCCGTCGCCAAAAAAGCCCTCGTGTAGCTAAAACAGTGCGACGTTAATATTCACTCACTCACTTTATAACAGCCCCGAGCCGCGGACCGGTAGCTGTCCAGGGATCAAATAGTACTGAGCCGCCCAAGGAACTTTAAATTATTTCCATTTTTTTCCCGAGGTGTATTTCTCTCGGATTTGTGCGACTTTCCATGGAAATAACTTTATATTCCGTGTTAAACCACTTTATAATATTCATTTTTTGGTGTAATTGTATTTTATTCTGAAGGCATATTTAAATACGGTTAAATTAAAATATTATTAAATCAAAACAATCAACGTCCTCCCCTCAGCGGGCCGCGGTAAAATTATGAAACGTTTGCAAGTAGGTCTGTGGCGATATAAAGGTTGAGCAGCACTTGTTTATAATATTATGTGTAAACAAGTCACATTGTATTCATCTTCGGTTATATTTCTTTTCTTTAATTTGAATTTACATTACTAAACATAAATTTTGCCCCCCCTCCCCCCTGTATAGAACCGTTGATACTCGTAAGATCTTTCGAGCCTCAATGTCCTTATTTTGGTGTGGTGTGGAAGTTTGAGGAGTTGCTCAAATGTCGTCCTTATCATTTGACCGTAGCTCAGAATTATGAGGTATAATTGCCAACAGCCAGAGTATGGTGGTAATATCAATCAATCGATTCAAAAATTTCGATTTTCGATTAAAGAATTTTTAAAATTGGACCAGAAGTTCCCGAGATTAGCCGGAACAGACAGACACAGACAAAAATTTTAAAAATTGATTTTTTTGATATAAGTACCGTTTATACCTTTAAATGCATTTAGTAAAAAGCTACTAATTTGAAATTACAAACAGACACTTCAATTTTATTTATTTGTATAGATTGTTTTGGATGACAATACGATACTTTAACGATAATTAATAAAAATTAATTGGTATTAAATGTTGCCATTCTGTCACATGTATGTACATATTTATATATTAATTGTTACTATTTAATAAAAAGTAACTAAAATAAAAAAAAATGTGTTGGTCTAATTAGGAATTGACTTAATTTTTTTTATATTATTTGTTTTATTATGATTTTACGACACTTTCCATCGCCATGTGTTGAAAATAAACATAATTATTTTGCTAGGATTAATTACAACTATTATGATCATTATCATGGTGTTTGCTTACAGCTTCTGTATATGTGTGTTTATTGTCTGGGAGTTTATAAGGCTCCCATCACAGCTTTGTTTGTACAAGCTAAGCAAATGATCCATTTCTAACTAAAATAAAATGATTAGTAAATTTATATAAATTGAGAGTTATAAATATTGAGTTATAAAAATAAGTACTAATGAATAATAACATGAAAATAAGGTAACTCTTAATGAAAATGAATAGCAAGTTTGCTAAGAATACTAAATTTGTTAAGTTTTGAAATCATAATGTAAATTTTACAAAAATTCTAACTTTCTTCTGCAACTTGGAATAGTGGACAGATTTGAATGCAATAAGATGTATCTGTAAACGTGAAAAAAATAAGTTTCGCTAAAATTAATTTTTCTTATTTTTGAAAATAATTTAAAATATTTTTTAAACCTTAAAACCGCAAATAAATTAAAATAGACATAAAAAAAAATTTTCAGCAATCAGAAAAATATTATTCCGTTAAATCTTCTTCGCTGATGAGTTTTATTGCATTAAATTGACGCACTAAACTAGATTAGAGGAGAAAAGGTTAATTTCCATTAAATGAACATTACGTTCACGAATTCAAAATGGCAAGGAATCTTATAGTTAAAACACAAATAATTGAAGGTGAAATATGTAAAAGTATTTATCAAATTAATAACGAATCCATAAAAAAACCCCCAGAAACTGGTTTTTTTTTTAAATAATGGGCATGAAATGCATACTTTAGACTTGTAATTTTTAATGTTTCTGTTCATTTTAATCTTTTTTTTTTAAAATTTGGTCTCTTGAATTAAAAGAAATGGCATTTTCTTTTCGCCAAAAATTAGTTATAAGAAATCACGTGCAACACTTTCACTTAGAAACCTCAAATCGGATAAAAATAAAGCATATTCTTTCAAACGATATTAAAATAAATTTTTAAACAGACAATATTTTTAGAAAAATAAAATATTTTATTATAAAAATTTACTTTAATTTTTTTTTCTATGCGTTGGTTTATTTGACCCAAAACTATTGAACAACACCTCTGAATTTCATTGGTTCGATCTCTTTCGGCACTTTCGGAAACTGTTATGTGCTGTCTGAAGAAAACATCACCCTTTTCTGGTTTTAAAGTGCATCCATCGATTTTTCTTTTTTCGAAAGTGTGATAAACCTAGAGATTATTTAGATACATTTAAAATACCTGATCTGTGGGATTACATCGGACTCTTTTTACTCCTATCCTGTATCGTGTCATACTTCTCGAGCGAATTAGTGAAGCAAGTAGCGTGGCGTCTTCTAGACGAGACAAAGTTATTTTGGGTGTGTGACACCTACCTATCGTCATGTGTATAAATTTTTTACAAATCGCGTTTGGCATTTTTAAAATAAATATTGAAGAAAATTCAAAAGATTTTTGAGTATTGATCTTTCATTCCCAAATATTTTGAAGATCTAAAGATAACTAAAGCGATAAAGTTTGTTTAGAGATAAAGTTTTAGAAAAAAATGTATACAGTGAAAGATAATACTAGGAATTTTAACAATGATGTTTGTTATTTTTTAAAAATATTATAAGCAATACTTAAATATATTTGGTGTATTTTTAATGAAGAATTTGCTGATCGCGGTTAGTAAGTAATCAGAATTATCAACGGGTGGCCAGTGACACTGACTGCTGTGCCATTGGACCTGGGTTCGAATCCTGGAGAAGGCATTGGATGTTTGTAAATGTATGTATAGTGCGTTTGTGGCATGGGGTATTCTAAATAGCCTTCGAACCGCAAGTCCTTTCGTGAGGTTGGTGGAAGGGAAAGAGAGATGGAGGACCCATGTCCATACCCAGGGTGTTCTTCCTCAAAATTGGGGTGGAACCGAGCCAACTGCCACCTGCATGGTGCTGAAAGTTTCGGCTAACGACAGGCGTATATCTCTTGCCCTTTGCCACGATGAATTTCGTGGGCCTCAGTCTGACACCGTCAGACAGGTTGCAAAAGAAACAATAACAACAGAAACAACACAGGTGGCCCAAGAAGCTTAAGCTGTATCTTCAAATCCTGATTCAACTACAGATCCATCGTGGGGTGTAAAAAAGGCTGCTACACGAGAAACGGTTCTGAGCCTTAAAATAATTAAGGTGAAACTTGGAAGAGTAAGGCACTGGTCAAGGAATTGCTCTCACCACGTGACCATGGTTTAAAATTATGCAGTCCAAACACTTTCTTTTCTAAACAGCCAAATACTTTTAAGTTCAACATTACTAAATAATCATTCAATCAGTATATTAACCTTCTGTCACTCACAAACTTGGATTTATTTGATTTTTTTGGATTCGAGATAATAATAAAAGAATAATGTAAGAATTCTTTTTTTTTTATTAATGAAGAACATAACAAAAACAGGGAGTGTTGCCTTGAGGCAACACTAAGTTCAAGGGTCAAAATCTATAGAACGACAGTTCACGTCACAAAAGATGGAAGCTTCAGAAGCAATTCTGAAGAATATTTTAATATTTTTCTTAAAAGCGCAGCCAGCCGGCACTTTTTGTAAATACCGACAGTGGTTTAATCATTTTCAATCGGCACCAAGTAGTGCCGCCTAGTTTTTTTTTTGGTTACTGTTCGTTAGCTCAGTGTGTAGATCAGGGACTACAGTGCATTTTTACGTTATAAAATCAATTCTATGAATCTGGCTGGTGATCGAACGGTATGTTGCTTATAGTCTGCACTTGGGGTCGGCAGCTAACAAACAATTTAAACAACATACCTGTGTGATTCAGGATGCAGAACTGTAGAAAATATTTAAAACAATGCGATTCACTCGAAAATGCATGCAGAGTTTGGGAATAGAGGTCAAGGGAATAAGATTTACAGTTTTCTTGTATATTAATTTTGCATCATTTAAATATATTAACAAAAAAAACCCCACAAAAACATAAAATATAACTTTTCATTCAACGTAAGTAAATATATTAAAATTGTACATATATTGCGTCTTAAAAATATTTTTAAACAGTAAAATAAGAAATAAGCAACATAAAGTAGAATTATTCCTTCAATAGAGTTAAATAGTACCATTGAGACTAATACCGCGTGTCAGATCTGGCACGTTTGCCATAGTTTG
>BMAO01038995.1:0-22620 GCA_019973975.1 Trichonephila clavata | reverse complement strand
CAAGACTGTCTTGACTTGACTCCTGAGAACGTAGAATTAGGCGCAGCTACACGTTGCAGTGTATATGCCCACCATAAGCTTAAATGCAAAAATAGCTGATCTCCCTGATCAGGAATCCACAGAGAAGATACACTTAATATATCCCAACACACTATCATTTTAACTTTTTGCAACTAAATATTTTCTGTCTTTAACTCGGACTCTTTTGCTGCCACCGGATTTGCTAGGCATCGCTCCTCCCACTCCCATCACGGAAAATGAATGAATAAATAAAAAGTATTTTCGATATCAAGATTTTTTTTCCATCAATTTTTAAATTTATTAAAATCAAAGTAATTTATCTTTTTGCTACTTTTCTTTAAATATTTTTAATTTTAATTGTTTTTTTATTAAAAATGCAAGTTTGAAAGCATTTTAATGTCATCCAAAATGTCCTGAATGTAGATCAAGGTTAGGAAGAACTTAGTGCTCCTACACCACTAAATTACATCTAAATATCCTTAACAAAATCTTTATGTGTCCTTAAAGTACGCGTACCACACTTTGGGAAATACTGTCTTAATGAGTAACTGTTTGTGATATCCAATATTAAGTATTTTCATAAATACTTAATAAACGAACAAAGTATGAATAGAAAGATAAAACCTTCCAAACTGACAAATGTGAGTGAAGTGAAAACTTTTTCTTATTCGTTCTTACTAATATTTCAATCATTGCACCAAATTGATCCATTTCTTAAAGATTTTTATGTATTATTTAAGAAAAAATGAAACATATTATATGCATTTTATTAATTTTATCAAAAGTAGCTTCTAAAATTAACTTGGAATTTGAGAGAAATAATAGTATAATTATTTTTTAAGGAAATCATTTTTATTATGAGTTGTAGCTGTGGCGGTAATAGGAAAAGAGGTATTTCTTTTGAAATTCTCAAAATTTCTAATAAAAAACATAGAGATAAGGTCTGAAATATATTTTTGTTTAACACATTTTTAAAAAAAGTTAATACAAGCAATTTTAATACGAGACAATTACTTTAATTAATAAACTGATAATACATCAAAAGTTTTTTTCGTAAAATTATGTATGCAGAATTAAAATATGATTATAGTTGTAAGCGATGTGTTAATCCAAAATTTTAATTTTTCTTTCTCAAAAGTTAATTTAAAAGGGAATTACGTTTAATCTTTTGCAAAAGGTTAAAAAAAGCTTTCTGAGCGATAAAAGTAAAAGGGCTCTGAAAACGTATACCTAAGGTTTGTCTTATAATTAAATTAAAACAGTGTTAAATTGCTCGTGAAACTATGTAATAAAGAAATGTTAGAATAATCTCGCAGTTTTGCAGTCTGGATTTTCTTCAACACTAAGTATCTAAAATGAACAAAATTTCTTCTGATGAAGATGCGTTAAATTTCCAAAAATAAATTATAATTAAAATTGATTTTTCGTAAAGTTTATGCATAATTATCTCGAGAAAAGCTCTATTATGGATATTTTAATATATTTAAGATTAATAAGAATTATTTGATAAAATTCAATAATGAAAATCAAAGTGATTAAAACGTTGATATTTGATATTTCTGAAACTGCAAGGCATAATACAGGGTGTGTAAGAAGTATTTACAAAGTATTGCAAAGATATGGTTATTCTTATGATTTAATTATGTTTTGATATTACTTACTTACTTATATTACTTACTAGCTTTTACCCGCAGCTCCGCTCGCGTTGATGTCTTTAAATAACTGTTCAAGTCGTAATTACACTGCTGGCCACCGTAAATGCAACACCCTGAAGGAAGCACGTAAATAACATGAAATTTACAGCATGCATTACCGGAGGTGAGATATGCAAATGATTAGAATTTCAGCGCAGACACACATCACGCACGCCTGTGGCGCCACCTTAAAGGGCTATTTAAGGCTTGAAGATTTCGACGATTTCAAGTTCGGCAATTGTGTTTTTCTCTTGTGGTTTTTTCAAAAAACGATCAGTTATATGTCTCGTAGAAAACAGCGATCAGCTTTTGATCAAGTATCCGAGTTCGGCAGAGGAAGGATAGTGGCCTAACGAGATTGTGGATTTTGGATTGTGGGATTTTTTTATTTCTTGACTGGAACAAATAAAATTTAAAAATTCTTAAATTGAGCAAAGTTTAAAAAAACTGAAAACGTAATTTATTATAATAATTAACAACAAAAATTCAATAACTTAAAATATTAATATTTTTAAAAATCGAAAGTATCTACGTTTAATGCATAATTTCTCTTTAAAAGAGCTCAAAACAGAATATTATTCTAAGATGCTACTGTATACTATATTATATGTTCTTCCGTCAGTTATAAATATGCGAAGATTTGGGCATTGGACACACCGATCAGGCTACAGTAGAGCAACAGTAACACTGGAATTTGAACTCGTTTGAATTGAAATGGTAGGTCAGTGGGGATACTTGGAATCCGAGGTATGTTAACACTATCCCTTTTCATGACATATGTTAAAATATTGGCACAAAGTATATTCTGCATAAGTTTTGTGATCCAAAGCCTCGTTTCTTTACATAGTCGAGGAACATCGAGATTTGGGATAAGTATAACTGGTACATTTAGTTTTAATTGAAGTTTATGTGAGGGTACACCCGAAAGTTCAAGTGAATTTAAGAACTCCGTGGGATATGAAGTACTTTGTTCTTTATCCATGATTGTATTCATTGATAAATAATTCTTCATCCCCACTTCCCCGCACGTCGTTTAAATTTTCAATGTTGATTTTATGGACAATGACATTATATAGTCGAGGAAAATCGATATTTTGCATAAACATAACTGGTACATTTATTTTTAATTGAAGTTTATATGAGTGTGCACCCGAAAGTTCAAGCGAATTTATGAACTCCGTGGGATATGAAGTACTTTGTGTTCTGTATCCATGGTTGTACCATTAATAAATATTCCTTCATTTTCCCCACACGTCTAAAATTTCAGTGTTGATTTTACTGACAAAGTCATTTTTAGGCGCCAATATTGATCTTGCTCTCAACCACTGATCCCAATTTAAACTTTGTTGCAAGCCCGAGTAAATTTGAGCAATAAGATTTACATCATTTTCTTCTACATTACAAAATTCTCTGGAACTAAAATATAACCTCCAGCATTTATGTCGTAACATCCATAACCAATTTTCAATTGCGTCTCTGCATAATGTTCTGAATCTACGTCATTATGAAGATGCTCTCTCATATTCGTTTTATGACTGAATTTTTCAAGTACCTCCTCCTATAAATAATAATAAATCCTATAAATAAAGTACCATTCCTCCTATAATATCTGTACTTTCTCGTAAATCCTGAAGTGTCCGATTTAACGCTCCTATAGCTTTCTTGTGAGACATCGTACTTTCATCCCACACTAAAAGCTTACATTGTGGAAGCATCCTGCCTTGAGAGCTATTTTTTTCTGAAATTTCAGATAAGTGAATCTTCAAATGCAAGATTAAACGATAATTTTAAAACGGAATGTGCAGTACGACCGTTGGTCAGTAAAATCGCGGCTATACCAGAAGAAGCCATAGCAACTGCTATCTTCTAGGTTTTTCTGATGGCCATTAATAATAAGTTTAGCAAAAACGTTTTTTCTGTTCCTCCAGGGGCTTCGAGAAAAAAAGAGTGCATCACTGCCGGATTCTATTTTGCGTAACACTTCTTGGAAAACGTGATTTTGTTCTGGGGTTAATTGAGGGATAAATTCTGTTACTTGATGTTGCAATGTATAAAATCGTAGCTTAATTCTCAAGTGATTTCATTATCGAAACCATTTCCGTTTGCACGTCTAGGGCAAATCATTCCAAAATCATGTAGCTTTTCCCTAACTATTCTGAAAACCTTTATTGCTTTTCGTTGTAGATGTGTTCATTGAAAGGCATATCTGCATGTACTTGCTGCAATCGTCGCAAAATATCTTCCACCATGTAGTCTTTGTACTTATTCCAATAGGTTTGAGGATTAGAAAGACCGAAGATGAAATAAGTATTGCGTAAAGCTCCCTAATTTTATTCGGCGAGTGATATTGTATGGCTTCTCCTCCATAGAAATATCTAGTATATATCTTCAAAGTAATACCTCTATGCAAAATATCTAGGTTCAGTATAAGTGAAAAAATTTGTGCAAAATATGAATATTGTATAATTAGGTTTAAAAAATTCAAAGTAATAAATATTCGATAAATAAAAACATCTTATGAAACTGTCAATTAATATTACCATATAATTTTCAAAATCACGCACGCAATTCGCTAAAACTTTATTTCCCTCTTTAAAAAGTGGGAGAAAACTGGCATTGTCGGAATTTAGAATTTCTTAGCCAACTTGGCGATATTTCTCAAAGTTTGAGTTTGACATTTAACAAACGTAACGTAATAAACGTTAGACGTTTAATAAAAAAACATCTAAAAAATTGCTTTTTGTAAAGTTGCTAAATTACTCTATGTTTCAGTTATTTGTTACAAATGTGTGTGTGTGTGTGAGAGAAAATGTTTATTAAAATTTCCATTATTGACCAAATGCATAATTTTGCGCCAACTTCGCGGGGAGTAAGCAACGTCAACGTTTAACTCGCATAGTTTCCGTTCCCTTAGGAATAAAGAGATAAAATATATCCTATGTTACTCGCTAATAATGTAGCTTTCCATTGGAGAAAGAATTTTTAAAATCGGACCAGAAGTTCCCGAGATTAGCCGGAACAAACAGACAGACAGACCGACAGACAGACAGACAAAAATTTTAAAAATTGCTTTTTTGATATAAGTACCGTACATATCTTTAAATGCATTTAATAAAAAGCTGCTAATTTGAAATTACAAACAGACACTTCAATTTTATTTATTTGCTAGATGGGTTTTTTATTGTTGCATAATTAAAAGAAGAAAGTGTTGAGAACTAGATGGCGCATCTTCCTCGTTCTGTAACACTCGAGATTAAAAGAGCTTCACACCAAGAACAAGCGCAAATTGCGGCAAGATTTACCGAATTTTATTCTGCAACACATGTGCAGAGTAAATGGGGTACCACAACACACTGGAATGGAGTAAATGGATTGTAAAGAGGACTTCAAATGACGTGGCCACCAAAATCCCCAGACCTTTCCACTTTGGGCAGAAAAGATTGTTTACCAATCTTCAATGAGTGATACTGGTGAAATGAAAAGTCGAACTTGTATCCATTGCTTATCCATCAATGCTTCGTAGAACGTGGTTAGAAATCACTTACAGACTCGATATGTTACCCGCAGCTCATGGTGCGCAAATTGAAATTGTGCCAAAAAGCAATGTAAAATTTTTTTTTCTCTTTGATATTTCCTTTATACAACCAAAACTCCATAAATGAATATATTTGCTTGTTTACCAATAGTTAATAATTTAAAGCGCTGTCATAATTTTCGGACATTCTGTATGTTGTTCAAGTTACTAATCTAGAAATTTATCGCCAATTTCCATTAGCATTTGATTTAAAATTACTATGAAAATAGTGGATAATACAAAAATATGTAATTGATGATTGCTACTCAGATGAAAGCTTGAAATCCAACTTTTTTTAAAATAAAATCATGGTTAAAGGAATTCTTTTTTGTTGACAATTCTGTTCGAAAGAGGCGTGCTATACTCTTTTGGCTACTTTTAACTTATTCTTCGCCAAGTAGCCCAGTGCTTATAGTCACGAAATCGTGGTGGAATTCTCGAATAATGAAATTTCTGAAAATAGTGCCACACTGAAGACCCTCCGTTTAGAGGGGCCGAAGCACGTTAATTTTGTCCAAGCTCAAAGTTCTCCCGGTAGTGCAATAGTTAGAAGAGAGTGGTCAGCTCAGGTGCCATCCTTGTCACTTGACCAAGGCTCAAAATGACGAGATCCATCACCAATAGCCCTAATGTTGCTTTATATTGCGACGTCAATACGTGCTCACTCATTCACTTAACTTATTGCTGTTTAATTTTCCAAGTAAATGATCCATTATTATTTCACAATACGAATAATCATAGAACTATTTTTAAAAATATTTATAAAAGACAGAAAATACTAGAAAAATATAACTTACTTCCCAAATAACAGCTATACCTGAAAATGAAATAAAAATTCATTGAAATATTGTTGTCGTCCATAATATTTTTCTAATTTTAATTACTTCTACTAAGTAAGAGATTACGGAACGTGAAAAAAAATACGTCACATTTACATATACAATTAGAATGTATCCACTTAAAAACGATTTAAGATAAAATATGCATTTCAAAGTATTTTAGAATATTATCATTGCAGTATTGAAAATATTTTAACTGAGAAAAACTCCATTGTGTAGAAATGTTGCCACGGAACAGTCTTAAATTCTTTAAAATTCTCAGGATACCGAATTAGTTAATATACAGCACAATGTACTTAACACGCGATGGCATTATTATTGTTATAGATCCCAATACGATTGTTTGTGAGAATAAATGTAGCGAGTTTTGTCCATAGATGACAATGCTGATGAAAATATCAACAATATATATTCAAATCAAAAACAGCTCAGTAAAAATCATATGAAACGCTTTTCATCCATTATCATTTCAAAACAAAACGTTTCAGCCTTTTTTTCTCGCTTTCTTCACCTCTCAGGAAATTTCATCGTGACGCAACAATTGTATTCAATACATTACATTCGATTGTATGTGCATTATTATTGTATTCAATAAATTGCTGTATAAAGACAGGGGGGAGGGTAATGAAAATTATTATTGAAAATTCGGTCGCAAATATTGAAAGTTTAATAAACACTGCTCTATCAACCGTTCTGAATACTTGAACGTAAAGTTGTGTCAACGGAAATTATATTTCCCACAGGAAACGTAGACAAGTGTATCGATTTAATTACCGTAAAGTGCATCCGAAAGCAAAATAATACACACACACACACACACACACACACACACACACACACACACACACACACACACACACACACACACACACACACACACACACACACACACACACACACACACACACACATATATAGATATATAGATATTATAGTCATCACTGGTATATTTCTTCCTCTGATTTCAACAGTTTTGTTTACATCTATTTTATTTTTTTATTGGAGTTTTCAGATCATGGAATAAAACCTCCAGAAATCAGAGAGACTACTCCAGTGAAATCTTATTTATTGTTTGTTTGACTTAAATGTTTACAATTTTCTCATTCTAAGCAAAGCAAGGGTTGAATGAGTACTGTTGAAGACGTACTTCTTCATTTGGAATCTCAGTCAAGTGACGAGGACGATGTCTCAGTTGGTACCACTTTCTCCGAATTTGGCTACGAGTTTGTGATCATGACCACTTGGCTACTATTACCACTGCATTTCGGTGCATTCAAATCGATGTGCAAGTTCAAATTTACAGAAGACTTTAGTATTTCCATAGGGATACCATTCTGCTCAAGATAGTCGTGGTAGCCTAGCGCATATAATCATAAATTTGTGGCGGAAGTGTCACAGATTTACGCACTGGTGCCACCAAAGACTCGCCGTGTAGAGTGTGGCTGATGCACGTAAAATTTCCTCGATTTAAATTCCTCACGTTGGTGTGGTGATTTGAAGTGGATGCCAGATCAGGTGTCGCCTTCGTCACTTGACAGGGATTCAGATTTACGAGATCTTTCAACATTAGACCTAGTGTTGCTTTACAGCTACACGTTCTAATATAAAACTCTCTCTCCAATCAAGATTTAAAAAGAGCCGATCAATGGGAATCTTATGAATTCAAGTTAGGTGACAAAATTTTAATACAATTTTATAAATAGATTAAATGCATGTAAATTGTAAATACATGGTTTATGCATCTCACTTCTACCATAGAATGTGAGAATATTCTGAAACTGAATAAACACGAGATCAGACGCGAAGGGTGTTCTACATATACCAGCAACAAGGAAAGCCTTTTAGAGTTAAAAAAATGTTTTAGATTTTGTTTATACCAATCTTAGATGAATTAGTATGAAATAAATTAAATAATTGTATTTGTATCATTCAAAACAGCTTGTGTACTTTTTAAATATGTAACATAATTGACTTAAAATTTTTTCCCAATTAAATAAACATGCTAAAGGTTTGGGGTGATCCCAACATCCCACGACCAATGAGGGAGCAAAAATAGGCACGAGTGATCCCGGGTATTACCTTTGCATTGTTCAGATGAGATATAAAGTCACGGATTCATGTAGGATAGAACTCAAATTGTTTTCAAATAAACTTGAAGGAGAATTTTGGGGTGCAACACGTACGGTGATGTGTTTCTCAATGAGAAATAATATCTCCCGATCACTGACAACTTCAACGACTTAGAGAGCAACATTACCATTAACAACAGAACAAAAATTTCTCGCTCTCTGATGATGCCTGCATATTTTACACTTAGAATTTTCAAGCAAATAAGTAAAATATACTACGCAACTAAGAGTTATTTTTATCTTATCGTTTTAGCGTTTGCAATATGTATAACATTTCAACTGTAGTTAGATGTTTGCTTTCAAAACACTTATTTACATAGGGATATAACTGTCTGAAAAAATCTATTTGCGGTAAATATACCTTTTTATGTATTGGAATTAATCCAGGAGAGGTCGCGTGGGGCACGAAGTCATCTTAGGATCACGAAATCTTTAAACCTGGGAAAACAGATTATTTGTTGCCGATGACCTTGTCAGTATCCTCGTATATGACGGTCTCTATGGAAACAAAATTTAATTTGTCACGTATCTTCCTCTTTTTTAAGAGGGGCAAACATTTTCTTACAATCTTCATCTACTTGGGTCGGCTCAGTTCTTCACGCGACAACTTTTGTTCCGAAACATATTCAACGAACAGGTTCCTTTTTTTCTCTGAATGACTTAAGGGTTTTGAACGCTAAGTTGCTCGACTCATTACGATATCTAAATGTAAATTAACCGGATATTAAAAAAAAGAATGGGCATCTCTATCTTTATTAGATGAAGTTGAAACCGTTATCTAGTAAAGGAAGTACTTGAAGTAATGGATAGCATTACTGATACCCAAAGTAAAATTGGGAAAAGCGAACATATAACACGAAGTGTTTGAGTTTTGAAAGGAAAATGTTCAAATGCTACTTAAAAAATTCCATCGAAAAAGATATGAAAGCACCAGTGTACCACAAGACACATTGCTCCCTGTCAAAGAGACACAAGCAAGAAAAAGTTCGCCATGCTACGACGGTGAATCGGTAAATAAGTTTCCCCTGTCGATAGTGGTCAGAACTGTGAATGAAAGTAAAAAAAAAAATAGAATGAGACATTAAAGATAAGACATAACTTCATTTTTCCACATAAGTACCATGCACATACATTGAGACATTTGTCGTACTGCTTGATAAGCTTCAAAAAGTGCTCCAGGAAAAACTCAGAGCTTTGCATACGGAAAAAGCCATTAACGACTTGTTTGACTTCAGCGTTTCTTCCAACTTCCTTGCAA
Source organism: Trichonephila clavata (assembly GCA_019973975.1). Classification (NCBI taxonomy): domain Eukaryota; kingdom Metazoa; phylum Arthropoda; class Arachnida; order Araneae; family Nephilidae; genus Trichonephila; species Trichonephila clavata. Next base: position 13,105 of record BMAO01038995.1, on the reverse strand, counting down.
GAGTTTTCCTCAAAGCCAGAAACAGATAAAAGTCACTTAGTGCCAGATTGAAACTGTACGGTTTATCGCAAAGGCACTTCCAACCAAGAGTTGCAATATGGTTTGTCATTGTCATCGCCGAGTGTGATCTCGCATTGTCATCCAAAAAAAGAATGCCAGATCTGAGAAGCCCAGGCAACTTTTCCCGTATCCATCTACTTGATCACTGCCAACCTCTACCCAATGCTGTAACGGTGTCTTGTGTGTTCACCTGTTGTTTCGTCATTCGCCCATTGCCGTTAAACGCTTCTACCGTATGCAAAGCCCTGGATTTTTCCTGGAGCGACTTTTGAAGCTCATCAATTGGTATGTCAAATGTCTCAATATAATGGGTAATGGGAAAAATAAAGTTAGGTCTTATCTTTAATGTCTCATTTTATTTATTGACTTTCATACACAACACTGACAACAGTCAACAGGGTAAACTTATTTTCCAACTCACCCTCGTATTTGTCGATCTTCAAATGACAATACAGTTGCAATCACTTGAATAAATATATGACAGTTTTTCCTGCAAGTATCATTCCTGTAATGTTAACGAAAAGTGTCTGTGATTTGTGTCTTTTATTAAAATAACGCACATTTGAAACATTTTAGTTCAATTTGGTTGGATGTTTTCTCAAATTATCGGGGGAAGCAAAAAGGAAAACTGCTGAAAAGTAGGTAAATATTACTTTCATATAATTAAATTTTTCACTAAAATTACGATTTTTATGGCGTACAATAAATATAACTATAAAAAATTTTGAGGTGACTCAGTCACTTCGGGCAACCACTAACGTTAGAATCAAGTACGCGTCTTCTCTCGGTTTAATGTGTTTTTTGAAGAATGAAATTTTAATGATAATTTGTGCGTGAAAAATGGGATATCTCCAAAACAATGAATCAAATTTATAACATATATGTTACGAGCATTTTAGAGCGTTACTAACGCTGGTTTTAAGATAGTTGCATTTAATCCCATTTTACAGCAATTTTTAGCTTAGGAAGTAATTTAAAAAAAATTAATTAACGGTCTGATTTAAATGTTTATAAAACATTTATTTCTTAAAATATTTTTTTACCCTCTGATTTGAGACACTTTAGATGGATCAAGAAGAATATCTATGAAAATAAAATTGCATTATGTCAAAGGTAATTTTATATGTGGCGTTTTTCTTATCTTTTGTAAATTTTGATTAAAATTTATAAAAGTATTATTTTTTTCCAAACCAAAGGGCGATAATGTTATTTATTCAAAAATTATGACTTTACGTAGGCCTTTTTGAATGCCTAAGTGAATTATGTAAGCCTATTTATAAATTTTTTAAAACTATAAAATTCTTCTGGAAAACAATATTTGCAAAATTGGTCTCTGAATCTAGTCGCATGCCTTAAAGATTTCGATTGATATCCTTAAGTACAAAATGATTCTTCATAAATCGTGAAGATTTTTTTAGACATTTTAGGGATTTGTTACTTTATAATAAACATTCTCGTTATTGATGTCTTTGAGGCATTCAGAAAATTTCAAGACCAACGAAAATCGAAAAGAGTTAGAATTTAAATGAAAAGGATGTCTAAAAATCCAACAACGACCCCTTATATGTGTATGTGAAAAGACTATTCATCATTCTTATAATGGTTTCCAAACGATAAATCTAATCCGAAGCGTTTCCAATGCATACTTCTAAGACGAGAGAAAAAAAAACCGACCACAAAGAATCAATGTCGGTGCACTTTAGAAAATGAAATAAAAATCCTTTTGTGCCTTTGTTCGCCACAATCAGCATTCGAAACGGATCCCCAGAATTTGGCCATTGTGCTTTTTGAAGGAAAAAAGAGAAGAAAGCAATTTTTCACACCCAAGTCCAGTGGTTGTCCGTTAATGATACGATGACGGTAATAAATGACTTTTGGAAGGAGATGTCAACACAGAAAGAGTTTCATGAGGAACAGATTTGACCCTCTGATCGCTTGATTCTTTTGTGTGACAAGGGTCAAACTAGAATTCCGAAATAATAGGAAAAGAATGGAAAGTTTTTTTGAATAAGATATATCAAACAAGAATTGGTACGCATATTGGTTTTATTAGTTGTTTTTGCTCATTTTGTGTGAGAGAGGGAGTGAATAAATAAATGAATGAGTGAGAGAACGAGTGAGTGAATGGGTAAAACCGACCGCCTTCATCTTGTAAGGAAGCCATAAATAGCATTCACTCTCATGCTGGAAAGCGCACTTCCCCTGTGAAACTAAATTTTCCTCCAGCAGCATGTAACTTTAGGGAAAACAACATACGTTGCGTGTTGCAATAGCAATTTTAAATTTTGTTTCCATCTTTTTATCATCTTGTCCGGAAATTTTCAAATACAAACGACTGTGCAAATAAAAAAAAAAAAAAAAAAAACATTTTGCCTTTTTTTAAAAGGGGGTACATCTATTTAAGGATTTTATGCAAGGAAAAAATAACTCAATGAGTGAACTTAGTTTTACTTTTTCATCCCCGCCTTTAAAAATTAAGAGGTCCATTGCCAATAAAACTTGTTTTACTTTTTAGAGTAGTTGTAATAAGCACTCACTCAACCTTTAATAAAGGGGAAGGGGTACAAACCTCTAAATATAATTACTTGGATATTATGTCCATTGATGACGTGCGGTGTTATCGAAGCTTTTTATATATATTTTTTTCATTTGCGCTTTGTAATCGAATTCGATATTTTTTTCGAACGAATCATTGGAAAAATATATGTCGTCTTGTTGTTTATGTGTGAGTCCTCTGAAAAATATTTTGTTTGCTTATCATGTACAAGGATAATTGTTAAAAAATTCATCCGTATGAATAACTTGGTATAATACTACAAACTATTGTTAATCAAGCAAACTTCATTAGTTCATCTTTTGTTTTTTAATGTCATAAAGAGTTGATGAGCCAATTTTAAACTCATTCATTAAAACATTTCTATTCTCGCATTTTTCTAGCCGTTTGACGATTTCTAGTTTCTGATTGAGAGTCAGTGTTACGTGTTTTCGTTTCTCTCCTTTTGAACTCGAAGCTTAGGTTTTGAAAATATGGTCACTGTTCAATTAGAACGAAAATCACTTTTTTTATAAATAGTTTCAAAAGTTACGTTTACTGCGATGTGAAAGGACACAAAACAACAACGCACAAAAAATGGCGAAGACGCTTCGTGATTGATTAACGAACTGCACTGCACCAGAATTTGTTGTGACAGCTGAGACTAGCCGGCCGCGAATTGTTTCCGAACAATACTGAGCGCTTCCGGATGATCCCGAACTACCCGAAAACTTCCGAATAGCTCTCGAGCGTTTTTATATTTGCTTTAAAGACACACTTTTGGAGAAACCAAAATTTTTACATTTCGAGCGATGCGCTATCGATTCGAATGTTGATCCTAAAGTTCTATGTATAGTAATTAATCTTATTTCAACCATTTTTCCTCTACGTCATTCAAATATTTAAAATCCACAAGTAGCATTTGTCACCGTTCTTTTGCTACTTCAATAATACAAGCATTTTATTAATAATGTATTGATATTTATGACGTTATAAACACATAAACTTTAAATTCTGATATGACTTGATACAAACTTTTTAACTATCTGAATTAGTATGCATTTAAATAATAAGGGGTTGCAAAAAGATAAACGAAATTAAATATAAATCATTAATTGGGATCTATTTTGCCATTTCAAAAAAAGTAAATTGCAATTGCAATGCTTTGCACATTAATGCATTGCAACTGATCCTTCACTTAAATGAATGTAATATGATTACTTCTATATGAATTATATGATAAAGCTATGCCTACTGTATCTTCTTATTAAATTTTATTTTATTGCTTAATGGGAATATATGTATTTTGAAAGGTGTATTCAGTATAAACGTAAATTTTACGATTCTGAAACCTAATAGTTCGAACTCTAATTAGTAACGCAGAAATTAAATTTGGAACTTAAAATCAGAATGAAGGTATCAAAAAGCTTTTTTGTGTAATGATTAATAAATTCTAAAATCAAATAGAGCTTTGATCAAAGAGAAAGCTCTGCAATCATTGTAGAGCTTTCATAATTGTGAAGTGTAATAATTTCCTAATCTTTAAAAAAATAGTTTCAGTAATTAAAATTTAAAAAAAATAGCGTAAAAACTTTCATTTAACAAACGTTTTTTTAAATCATCGAATGAAAAGCCTAAACATGCAGAAATTAACACGCGATACAGACAACGGTAGAATTGAGGATTTTTTTAAAAAAAAATTATTCTAGAAATGTCTGTGTTTTAAAAAATAATGCATTTAAGGCTGTGACAAGAATGTAAAGTAAAAAAAAAAATAAATAAATATGTTTTCAATCTCGGTGTCTGTTTGTGTGGTTAGTAAAAGCAAATTAAGACAAGAAAATGAAAAGTCTTATCTGACCACTTATGCAAATTAGCTGTATTAATTAGGCGAAATAAAGAAAATCAGATTAGAGATCTGTGCAATGACATGTTTTAAGAGAAAGCGACTGCTTGCAAACCGTTGAAGTTTAATTGAATTTGCTGCCTTGTTTATTTTTAGAGTAATTAAATAATTTGATGTTTGTAACGAAAGTCCAGCTTAAATATAATTCATGTATTAAATATATTCGTAAAATTAATGTTTCGCTCATGGTCAATTGATTTTAATGAAACTTTTATTTTATGAAAATAATCTTTTTGAGCAGATGGAAGTAGATACATTTGTAATAGACCTTACTTGACAAACATCTTCAAAAATATGGAGATGTAAGCAATTAAAAAAAATCTTAAAGTTTCGTCTAAAGATTAATTTATAGGTATCTTGTAAGTTATTGAATGTCATTGCTGGAAAGATTGAATGGTTTGAAGAGAGAAAATTACACCTACTCTCTTCTTTCCGTTTCTGATTCTAAATATCAAAGTAAAAAAATCTTTCCTCATATGAAGAATATTTTGAATCTGCAAAGAAATTACTTAATAGCTGAATGCTCACCAAAGTGTCAAATTGAAAATCCCAAATTTTATACCTAATTTTGCGATATGAAAGCAGAGATGTGCAAATACTAGGTTTATATTACAATTTTTTATATTTTTTATTTAACTATAATGAAGAAAAATTCTTATAATTTATGTTGTCTATTTCTTATTTTGATAAATATGTTTCAAAATGTATAATATATTTACAATTTTAATCTTTTTTAAAGATATAATTCTATTTTGTGCTGTTTATTTTAATGTTAAGAAATATCTTTAAATGATGCAAAACCAATATATAATAAAAGTATCAATCTATATTATTAACCTCTATTCTCTTAACTCTGTATAATTATTACGGGAATTGAATTGTTTTAGAAATGTCATACTGTATGGCACGCTGGATCATATTTGTTGATTGATATGGCTCGCTATAGCTAAAAGGTTGTCGATCCCTGGTTTAGCAGGTGTTCAATTACATTTAAGTATGGTCTAAAAATAGTATGCTCTCTCGAAAAAGCAAAGCAGCTGCGTTCTTTCTTAAAGATGTCTACTACCAAAAAATCACAGGAAATATTGTTCATCACACTGTAAAAGAAAGTTAACAGATATAATTATTGTTTGACATGCATAAAATAAACTTTTGTAATTTATAACTTTGTGACTAGATTAATACCATAATTGATCTAAAAACATTTTAATAAGCAATATCGTTAACAAAAAATGTAAAATGTATTCAAATTTAAAATACAGACGACTAACTATGTAAAAATGGTTGGTATAAAAATTTTATTCAGAATTAAATATGCATTTTATAGAATTATCTATTATTATTTTTGTATGTAAATACTAGAATTTGAACTAAAAAAACTTCCTATCAGGGCATTTAAGGAAAAGGTCCCTCTGGATTTTTCCTGAAACTTTCTCCAAAATATTATGACCTAATTCATATAAAAATGGGCATTCGCGATATTTTGGTACTTATATAAATTCTTTGTAATCACACGATGGATTGATTAACAGCTGTTTAAAACATTGGATGCCAAAGTTCAATATTAAATCAAGGTCCATTTTTTTTCGTTATTCATGAATTTTTGGTTTTCCACTGTAATTGATCCAAAACGATAACACAAACTTTTGCTTCAAAAAGTTTTTCCTTTTTAATCCGAGAGTCTTACACCAGATTTGAAGTTTTATTGAGCCTAATTCGAAATATTTGCATTTATCTAAATCCAGATAAGTGAGTTATAATCACTGCAAAACTTGCCACAGAAATGAAGTAATGATTTAGCTTACTGTAATAAAATATCGTGGAATGCAGGATGTGGATTCTATTGTTGAATTAGAAGTTAATTTTCGTACAGAGAAAAACAATATTCGAATTTGGTTATACAAAACTTCACCCTACCAGAGTAAAATAAAAACATTCTCGAGCTGAATTGGCGATGGCAACGATCACGTTATTATTTTCAAATACCGTATTTGTTTGAGTTTAAGCCACCATCCATTCTAAGCCTCACCCCAAATTCAAAATATTTTTAAGAAAAAATGTTGCTAACGTTTCTAAGCGCACAGCCCCAATTCTCGGCACATTTTTTAAGAAAAAATGAATTATGTAATTTATCGATATCCAATAGTTAAGAAACTTAAAGAAAAAAAAAGTGAGAAATAATAAGTTAAGAAATCATATTTATTTTACCACTATTAAAAACTTACAAAAACATACAGGAGTCTATAATTACTCTAACCGTCACTATCATGTTTTGAAAATGATTCGTACCTCCCATTCGGTCCACTTGGAATTGGTGCTTTCATAACCATTTTCTCACACAGTGTCGTTTCCATGTCAGGCAATACATTTGTAATGCAACATTTTTTAAAAAAGAATAACTATAGAAGAATTTAAAATTATTAAAGACGATTGAACATTTACAAGCAAAAATTATATAATTTTGCTTACGTCGTCGACATATATATGCTTCATCCGTGTCAAGTTTTAACTGGCTGCTGCTTTGTTTCTGATTTTTTCTGCATACAAAATTGCCTCCCTTTTCAAATTTACGTCATAGGGAATTCATCTTGATCCTATTACTAATATCTTTGATGTGCAGGTGATTAAAAGAAAGTTTGTACAAAAACATTCTTAAATACGGGCAGACAACGATGTTTATTATAGACTGTATACTGAAGACTGTATAATGGAATAAGTCATCGATACAAGTGGCCATAAAGGATGCTACATTTTCCTTTTGAAAGGGGTGGAAACTCAATATCCCCCATCCAACAAATGTTTTGCCTTCGATTCTAAGCTTCACCCGATTTTCAGTAGCATTAACACTGGAAAAATAGTGTGGCTTAGATTTAAATAAATATGGTTATTTAGGACGTTGCCACATCTTAATACTTTTTTAAACATGGCCTTTTTTACTTACCTTTTGAATTTTTTACATACTTTCTGTAGTACATAACTCATTTCCACCATTTGCATTGGACACACACCACCAGTGTAGAAAACAATGAATTACGCGATAGTGGTCCAATGTTAAGGATAAGTGTTACTTCTGCAAGAAGGATAAAATGATTTCTTTCTTAGAAAATAAATGATTTTTTTTTGCATAAAGATTGTTTTGGAAAGAAAGGAGATTAAGTTCAACTGAAATGTTCATCTCGTTGTTTCATAAATCTCATTTTGGAATTAAAAACTCTCTCGAGATCTTCTTAAGATGATGGTCTTTACTGAGGAAAGCGTTTGTCATTGTTACATTGGGTTTCTATTCACAAAGGAGCCTTAATCTTCTAACCGTTGAATATTTTAATACTTTTTTAATCATCAAAGTAAGTTTTTTAAGAAGGAAAACACAAATACGATATTTAAAGCCCTCAGATTAGTTTAAATTTAGTTGATGTGCAAATATTTCCTCCCGTTATAGAAGCTACTTTGCAGAGTTGCCATTTCTACGATGCTAATTTTTTGCTGTATGGAAAAAGGTAATCCTATTAAAAAGAAAATTATTTTAACTGTCACCGGCATATATATCCGTCTAGATCAACCAGTGCATTGAGCACCCCGGATGTATATATCCATCTTTCCGAAATACGATTGTAGTGGCGCTCTTATCCGATAGGACAAATCCCGGGACTTTTGGATCCGAAACCAAGTAACTTAAACACTATACCAAAATGATCACTTTAGTACGGAGGTTGTTACTGGCTTATATAGAGGAAACCGCTACACACTCCCCCACCTGTGAGTCGGTGGAGAGGCGAACGAACGATATAGTTGTTATGGCGAGCGTGTTGCATGAGCAGTTGTTGCTGTAATTGGAGGACTTGCGTCAAGTGAGTCTGATGACTTTGATGCGTCAAGTTAATCTGACGAGTTTGTTTTGCTGTGCCAAGTGAATCTGGCGAGCTTATTTTGCTACGCTAAGTGAGTCTGGCGATTTAGCAGCATCAAATTAGTTTGATTAGTTTTTGGTTGTTCTTTTTGAGGGTAGATGGGGCCACGGCAGTTCAGAAGGTTGTCTTTATCTGAGTTCATCCAGGGTCACCAATAAAATGGCACTCTTATCCGATAGGACAGAACCCGGGACCTTTGGGTCCAAAACCAAGTAACTTTAACCACTATACCAAAATGATCACTTTAGTACGGAGGTTGTTACTCCCTTATATAGATGAAACCGCTACACGGTTATTTTCTTTGCGCTGCTATCAGTCAAACTATTCCAAAGGTTTTAGAATACAATAAAATTATCTTGACAGTTTTAGTGAATAATTTAATTACTCCGTAGATAAATTTGCTAATTTGTTACCCCCCCCCCTCTTTCTCCAATACAACGCATACGCACGTATATTGGAAAAATGGTGGAGCTGGGAAACGAATCTTGTAACTTTTAATCGGAATTTAAGGGATTACGGAGTTTTTCTGGATTATACACTGAATTTTCTTGTTGAGACTGCACATGCTTGCGTTTCTTGAATTAGAATATCAAAAACGGAGGTCAGCGACCTTGTAGCTATCGTGTGCTAAGCAAATCTGCCAATACTATTCAAGGTGGCATACTAAACAAAATATCTGAAGCAATTCGATTCCAACAATAATGCCTACGGGTTAGGAAATTTAGAGTTTTATTATATAATTATGCATCATTATAAGATCTTTATTAGCATAAAAATAAACATAAAATATAACTTCCTTCAGTGTTAGTGTCGGAGTTTCATGTGCAGATGAAAAAAACAAGTAATATAAAAAAAAGTTTTTTAAAGTCAATTCCCGCTAATATCTACAAAGAAAGATTTTATTATTGTTACTTTTTTATCAAATAATTACAATTAATATACATATGTGCATACATATGACATAATCACAATATTAAGTGGCAAAATAGAGAGAGACTTTCATTGCAAAATTTTTCATTTTTCTTTCTATATATGGTGTTGGACTATTATTTTTGTTTGCTAGTATTTATTCAGTAATTAAATTTAATTATTTGTAGTGTAGTAAAAATTTATCACATTCTCAGAAATTAGGTCATCCTAGGGGGGATTCGAACCCACGACCTTTGGTATAGAAATTCATTGCTCTACAAGGACATAACCACCGATTTTTCTTTTTAGCGCGTTTTTCTCGTAGTGGAACAAAAGCGCTATTAGGACGCAAATTTCGTCTTCGTTCCATATTTTGTCGTACCTTTTATTTAGCTAATAAGCAACCAATTGACCTCAGGTTTTTCGGCATTTGGTCCCATTTGTGCCCTAGATGAGCCGAATCATATTAAAATTTTTCCATAGTTTTCCCGAATTTTGCTACAAATTTTCCTGAATTTCACTAGTTTATAACAAAATTTTCTCAAATTTTACCTAGTAAATTTCTTGTTTGCAAAAAGTTTTTTAAAAAAATCTACCTGCATTTTGGAGGAAATCTTCACAAAAAAAAGTTCAGAAAGCAAGTATAAAAGGCTCTGACTACAAAATATGAAAAACGCGCTAAAATTACTTGGCCATGCCAATGATTGATATCTTGTTATACATTGTATTGGACTATTATTTTTGTTTGTTTCATTTTATTCATTAATTAAATTTAATTACTGAATGAATATTTTATAAAACTGTATTAACATCAAGTGACATCCTTTACAAATTTTAAAAAATGTATTTGAAATTTAGTGGACGAATAAAACGTATTTTAGTAACGATAGAAAATTTGAACAAGATGCATATATGTAACACGACGATATTGATACGACGACATTCGTTGGAATAGATTCTTTAAACTGATATTGAAGAAACATTCTTGAGGTTAATTAAATCTGTTTATTATACATCTTGAAAACATTTAAGCAAGACAAGGACGACACACACACAACAATGCACAAACACTAGCTGCAGCAGACTACATGATGACAAGAGACAAGAAGCGAAAAGGGTGGCGTTACCATGTGCTCCGATTTTTTAGACTGACGGTGAAGGTCGTACAACTCTTTTGTAACAGGAGTCGTGATTGGATGCAAATGCGCGCGAGCAATTAGATTAAGATGCGAAAGAACTAGGAAATGATTTAACAGGGTACATTTAAAGAGAGTTAGAAGAAGTCATTACATATATATATATATATATATATATATATACTAGCTGTTACCCGCCCGCTTCGCTGGGTATTTCATGATGTTTTATAAATTTTTACTGCTTATATATATGTATAAATTATTGATATCTAAGTCTAGCATTAAGAATTCGATTGAATTGAAAAATATACTTATACCTATAACTGTCCCTGTTGATAAAAAAAAAAGGGCAGAACTCATCTAATTTGTATTTTCTAAAAATCTCTAAAATTGAAGCATAGAATGATGTTTGCTCTTTCGTAACTCAAAAACCAAGTGGATTCCCGCCAAACCAATTTTCGGTGGATCTGTACTCCGTAAATTGAACATGCAAGCAAATTTCAAGTCTAAATCTAACAGAAAAAAACAAAAGTTTTACTATCAATATCCCGTAATCCCGTTGAGAGCCGTTTTCCAAAATTACCGCTCTTAGCGGATTTCAATTCAACAAAAGAAAAATGCAAACCAAATTTCATTATTATAGTCCTTGTAGCTCGAAAAAAGTAATTTTTTTTGTCAATACGTCCCAGTAACCCCCTGCAACCCCCCAGAACTTTATTTGCTTAAAATTTATTCTTAGTGGATCCCTATTCAACAAAAGAAACATGCTTAACAAATTTCAAGTATATGGGTCTAACAATTAAAAACAGGAATTTTTTTCTGTAATTCCTCTTGACCCCTCGCAAACATCTTTAGGGGTCAATTTTCATTTTACTCTTTGTTAGAGGAACTCTATTTCATGAAAGGAACATGCCTACCAATTTTCAAGCAGGATGATCAAGTAGTTTAAAAATGGAAATATTTATCGATTACGCCTCTTAATCTCCCGAAATTAAACTTAGTAGTTGATATTCACGAAACGCATTTTGTAGCGGTTCTCTACTTTACGAAAGGAATCTGCTTATCAAATTTCAAGACTGTACGTCTAACAGTTTAAAAATGGGGATAATTGTCTATAACGCCACTTGAGCTCCCGCAACGCCACTTCTGGGTCTGTTTTCACAAAACCCATTTTGTAGGGGAATTGCACTCTATGAAAGGAATCTGCTTAGCAAAATTTGAAGACTGTGCGTCCAATTAATTAAAAATTCAAAAAAATTATCAAAAACGCCCCTTGAAACCCGCAACACCACCTAGGGTTGATTATCACAAAACACATTTTGCAGTTTATTTCTATCCTATGAGAGGAATTTGCTAACCAAATTTCAAAACTGTGAGTCTAATAGTTTAAAAAAGAAATAATTATTTATATCTGCAACACCCCTTGGGGGTCAATTTTCTCCAAACCCGTTTTGTAGCGGATATTTACTCCATGAAAGAAACATTCCTACCAATTTTCAAGCAGGTAGGCCAAATAGTTTAAAAACGAAAATATTTATCTCTTACGCCACTTATTCCTCTGCAACGCCACTTAGAGGTCTGTTTCACAAACCTTCTTATATTTGATCTCTACTCTATGAAAGGAATCTCTTTATCAAATATAAAGACTGTGCGTCTAATAGTTTAAAAATGGAAATAATTATCTATAACGCCCCTTAAGTCCCCTCAACGCCACTTGAAGGTAATTTCACGAAACCCATTTTTAGCTTATCTCTACCCTATGAGAGGAATCTGTCAATTTTCCCAAAACCCATTTTGTAGCGGATATTTACTCCAGGAAAGAAACTTACCTACAATTTTCAAGCAGGTAGGTGAAGTAGTTTAAAAACGGATATATTTATCTATTACGCCTCTTAATCCCCCGCAACGCCACTTAGAAGTCTGTTTTCACAAAACCCGTTTTTTAACTGATCATTATTCTACGAAAGGGTTCTATATATCAAATTTAAAGACAGTGCGTCAAATAGTTTAAAAATGGAAATAATTATCTATAACGCCCCTAAGCCCCTGCAACGCCACTTGGGGTTCAATTTTCACCAAAACTGATTTTTGTAGCGGATCTCTACTCTCTGAAAGGAATCCGCTTACCCAATTTCAAGATTGTACATCAAGTAGTTTAAACATGGAAACAATTATTATTAAAGCCCTTAACCCCCGTAACGCCCTTGCGTTTCGAATTTCGGAAATCCGTTCTTAGCTGATGTCTACTCTATCAAAGGAACATGTCTACAAAATTTCAACTCTGTAGGTTGAATAGTTCCAGAGATTTCGTGATTAGTCAGTCAGTCAGTGAGTCGCTTTTCTCCTTTATATATATAGATATAAGGAAAGTGTGTACTAATAGTTGGAATAGAAAAAAATAATTTTTTAGTTCGCTGAGAAGGTATCGAAGACAGCTTCAGCAACCTCAGCATCTTTATCAGAGAAGATAAAATCTTTTGGATCTTTAGGGGATGATCTTTAAAAACCTGGCTATATTTGCTGTGCAACTGAGGCATGCTGTGGAGACAGTTGACCATTAAGTTTTTTTGAGGAATGAATTTTGTAACTTCTTTTTCCGTCAGTCTGGTTTTTATCGATGTTATTGTACGGTTACTATTTAGAGCTTGGATGG
>BMAO01038994.1:0-62075 GCA_019973975.1 Trichonephila clavata | reverse complement strand
AAAAATAGACTACAAATCACCCTAGAGGAGTACAATATTATTTTTGTTGGAATATAATAAATTTGCTTGTATAATATTTTAAGGTATCCGACTACTCTAAAATTGTGAATTTTGTCAAAAATTGACATCTTTTATTTATTTAATAGGTCATCTTATTAGCTTTATAAAAATACCTAGTTTATTATTTTCCGTTCATTAGAACAAAAGCAACAAGTGTTTTAGTAAAAGTAGGTGTCATACTTTGAACAAGATGTCATACTTTAAAGCGCGTTTTATTTGAAATGCGTTTTTTTAAATGCTCAATGGGGACAGAGCACACACAATTGGCTCAAGAAGTTTTTAAATAATTAACTGAAATTTTTGTTTTATGTTCTGTATAATATAAGTTTTAATCTTCAAATTTATGAATCAATGTTTTATTACAAAATTTACAGTCCCATGTTAATATAATCATTGTTTTCTTAAGCAATTTCATATAATAACTAAGATAAAATGCTCTAGTTTTTGTAAAAATTAATATATCTCTTATCCTGCAGGTCATTTCAAAAAGGAACAACAAAACACATCAGAATTGAACATTTGTTCATAAACTTTTGATATAGATTAGGCCCCGTTTATATGTTATTTTTTTACAAATGTTGACCAATTTTTTTCCATTTTAGTGATAATTTCTTTCTCTCTTAATTTTAGCATATTTTTCTTAAAATGTACTAAACAAATCTAAAAACCACACAAATTCCCCAAATTTCTAATTTTTAAATAAAAAAAAGTTGTTGCAAGTAGACGTATACATTTAGCAAATTTTTGTAAACATAAAATCCTGTTAAATCATATGAAAATTAATTTTAATTTGTTTTATTCCGTTTCGTCACGCACAAGTGCGACTTTTAGTACATTGGAAATAAACGAATTTTCAAGAAATGTTTCTACGTTATATACATTTTCTGTTTTATGTATACACACCCCGAGATTGAAAATTTAACATAGTCTCACATATTCTACACATATTTTATTAAACTACTTTTTATATAGCTGATGATATCAGCTTTATATACCTTTTATAACTCCAATACGTTTCGAGTACATGGCGCTCATACAAATTTCAATATATTTATACCTAATGTGGCTAGTGCAATTCAAATTTTACGCAGAAATTCTTAATGTAATGCTGCATTATGTCAATAATCTTTTCATCATAATTAAAATGTTTCAGGCCCATTTTTTCACGAAATTTTTTTTAATGATAACTACTTTAAGAGCCTATATTTAAAATTTTAAAAATTAGTACCATATTCTCAATAATTCTGCATGTAGCATTTCTTCATAAAATGAAGTAAAAGATGCAGAAATTAACTTGAACCAGATTAAGGGTTGCCTAAATAACATAATATTGTAAAGGTTAAGTAAAAGAAAGAGGTTTGCCAGAATGAAAACATTATCTAATTTTTAAAAATTCACCTGATTTCGCTTGCACAATATATTTTTTTAACCAAATTTCCTTCACGATTTCTGTATTGTTCCAAGCACGTTTTTAATTTAGTATAGAATTTAACTCCCTACTATTGATTTCATTTAGTTGTTTCGTTTCTTTCAAGAAATTGTTACATTTGATCAAAAGATGTACTTTAAATGAGATTTTTTTATTCTGAAAAATAAAACTTTTTTGTAGTATAAAGCGTTAAAAGAATTTATAAAGCGTTTAGAAAATTATAAGCACTAAAATCATTTCAGGGACAAAAAAAGTTTTGTCAAGGCTAACATTTTCGTCACTTGCTTTCAATACTTTCCTTCTTTGATTGTCCTTTATTGCTAGAAAGTTGTGGGGCTATTTCGCGAAAGCTAAGTACATCATCAGAAGGAAATAACCTTTCTTTAGAAATAAATTCGCTTCCAAAAAGATGACAAAGAAATCGAAAACGAACATTTTAGACGAAGTTATAAAGTTCCCAACCAAATGAATATAGTTCTTTGAATCTTTTTTTTTTTTGGTACTAAACGAAACTTTCAGCGGATTTCTTTTTTAAAAATCTTTCCTTTCAATATATAGGATGAACCAAAAGTCTTGACCGGATTATAAATATGTATTATGCTCAACCATTATAATTAGAAATAGTTTTTTTCCGATCTATTGTAAGCATTATTATGAATTTTTCATTTGGTCATTTACCACAGTAAATTTCATCGCGCGTCCCCTTGAAAGTTCGAATAATGTCCAATCGGTATTCCAGGTACTTACAAGTGTCCTTTAACATGTCTTACACTATATAACCATGCAGCCTTTAAAAAGAATTCTTACCAAACTATTTGCGGTACTTGAAGTTAACGTAATGTTTCACAAGTTGATTGAGTAGGACTCCATTGAAACGTTTGTCGAATGTGTTCAACAGTGGCTTCACTCATTCTAGGCTTACCACTTTTAGGAAAATCCTTAGCGCTGCCTATTTCTTTAAACATTTCATCCCATCGTTCTGTTGATTTTACATCAGGAAGTTTGCTTCAATAAAAACGTCGAAACTAACACTGAACATTTTTGGTTGATTTCTTTTCACGAAATCAAAGCACACGTTGGGCATTCTCTTGAATCGACGCCATTTCGGCCGAAAAAGTCACACAGTGGTAAATTGGCTTATTTTTGTGGATAGGATAGCTACGTCTCTATGAATATTTGCACCCTTAAAATATTGCACGGGCTTGTCTTTGGGCATCACCCCGGCAACCTTTGAAATCACGAGGAACTCCCTTCTCCACCCACGTACCGGATATAACTCGAGGATAAATAGGCCAACCGCTACCATCCCGGAGACCCTAGAGGGGGCAGAGAGAGAAGACGGTTTGAAAACTTCGCTGAGAATGGATGTGACCTCCTCCCTCACCAACATTAATTCGGGACTCTAATGAGCAAAACAATATTTTTAATAACATTTATATACTGTAATTAATAGCTGCGACGCGTAAATAAACTAAATATTTAAATTAATAAATATCACGCTACCATTATTTATCTCAAACGCCACATTACAAATCTTCCCCCAAGCCCCGTTTGAAATAGCACTCCCGTCATCTAATGCACAACAAAAGTGCTAAAACTGACCGATACAGTGATATAAAAATTACATAGTAATATTAAACGGTTATTTTGTAATGAATTTTTATAATCGGAGCAAGACTTTTGGTTCACCCTTTATACACGAAATTTATATTTTTTAACGTCATTATTTCATTTAATGTAATCCATATAAAAAGCTAAAAATTTATTTATTATTTTGAATTATTTCATTTTTTGGAATAAAGAAAAGTGTGTGCGAAGAGAGATCTAGATTAATATTTAGAAAATCGCGTGTATTTAAACAACACCTTTCCATATCTAAAACTTTTAAACAATTTCTTTTAGATTTTTTTCTTTCAAATTAAATGTTTTGTATTGTCGATTTGATTGAGATCATATTTTGCATCCAAATACTTTTTATTTACAATGATTTCAAAAAGAATAATTGTATTTAATTTTACTCTTGGTGAATGGTAAACTCTGGGCAACAACCTTTCTGAAGTACTTAAAGAATGTATATTATAATTTCCTTTTTCACTCGATTACAATTATAGAGACATCAAATTTTTGCATGAACTTTGATGAAACAAAGAAAAATTCGTGGAAAATAATAACGATGTTGCCATTCCTCACAAACGAAAAATTTTATGTTAATGAATTTTATAATATTTCCGGACTGCATTGTAACGGTCTGCACATATGCTCACTTCACTCCTCAGCTAGAAGCGAAAATAAATAAGACAATACTATATATATAATGTCCTTTTATTAATATTTTTGAGAACCTTTTGCCGTTTTTACTATTTTATAAAATTAGATTCTGGTATAAGTAACGATATTGCGATTTTGCTGTGTTTGGTATTATTTTTTTCGTATTTTATACAAGATACATGCATTTGAACTTCGTGAAAAATCCGACTCGATATCAAATGTTTAAATTGACACTACAGTTGACATCTCTTTTTGCTTTCACGTCATGTTCTACGAAAGAAGAATGTTTGATTGAATAAAACGTCTAGAAGCTTCCATTGTTCAATTTGATGATATTTTTAGAAAGACATATGCTACCGTTATAGCTCGAAAGCTGTTAATCTGTAGATTAACCGATTTAATGCTTAAAAGGGTGGAATCAAGTGTTTAAAACCGCATTTTATCTAGGTAATTTTCACATTAGTAGTTTCCGTATCTCAAATGTTTTTCTCATTTCTTTTCTGTTAGTAATTTGTATTGAACGTTGGCTCTTCCTAGAATTATTTATCCTAAACACATTTAGAAACAGAATAGCATAAAATGTATTCAATGACTCTTTGAATTAATTTATAAATTTAATTACAAAAACCCATATATCTACTGTAAACAAATTAAGTTTAAAAGTTACAATATTACGAACTTTTCAAAATATCACCAATATTTCTATAACACTGATAGGCAAGCATAATTTTATGTTTTACAAAGTAATTTTTTAATTGTAATAAATTTGTTAAACCGTTTGATTCTTTGTATTATATTTTTCAATTGATTGAATATTGGTTCCATCAACTAATCTGTTGATGGTTCGTTTGTATTTATTTGATTCTTTAGGTATAAAAAAATGAATAACACTTAAGTGTACAGAAATCGGTTCTGTTTTTCTACTAAAGATCTTATTTTAACTTTAAGGGGGGGGGGTACTTATTAGAGATTACGTGCAGTTTAACGAGCGTCTAGTAGGAATGTGCAAATCATCTACGTAATTCTCGGATTACTTAAGTAATTTAGGAAATGTGAAACAATTTTCCATACTTTGACGGATAACCCTAGTTAATGTCCAGATTATCTAGCTAATCTGCAGTATAACTGATTTCTACAATTTAGAGGTAACATGTATGTCTTTTGAAATGGCTAATCTCTTCATTAACTTTAACCCTTTTTTTCCTACTGCGATGTCGAAGTTTTCAATTTCTAATAAAACATATTTTTTAATCGTGTTATAAGACATAAATAAGTATTAGAAAATTCTTTTAAAAATTAAATGTAATTAAATGAATTATGCGTTTGAAAAAGAAGTGTTAATTGAATGAAATATTCTTGTGAAATATTAGGGAAAAATAATTTTTTAGAAGTGTTTGAACAAAGCATTTATGTTGATAAAATATTTATTGATTTGATTTGAAAATGTTTTACACTATTTGGAATAGTAGATACACAGCTATCTATTTTAATTTATCTAATATTTTGTCAAATAAATATATTTAAATAAATAGGTTCATTCAAAAAATATATATTCATTGCTTTTGTAATAGGATAAACCTTTTCTAAATAAACCTTCTAAACCTTTTAAAAATATTCTGTAAAGTATCTTTTTGTGTTATAGAACAAAACTTCATTTTCTTATTGTATCACTTTTCTGATATAAAAAAAATTACCTTTTATAAAACAAACATTTTAATAATGTTAGGAGATAAAGATAAAATTTTTGTCTGAAGATAATGAACTCTATTTTACATAAATTTTTTTTGTAATTTTTTTTTCTTTCTTTGAAATAATGCTTTTGTAAATCTAATTTTGTTTTTCATTCTTTTTATTATATTCTCTATTGAAAATTTTATATTATATTATTTTTTCTCATTTTGATTTTCATTTCATTAAATTATTAAAATAACCTTGTTTTTTTTTTTTTAAAAAAATAAAACCTTGTAAAGTGATATTAAGTAAACGGTATCTTTATTCAGAATTTCTTCTCATTCGTAAGTAGTTGTCATTTAGCACATTTTGTGTGACTGTGCGAGGTACTTAATTAAATTTTATGTATCATAAAGGGAGTGAGTGAATTTGGGTTTATTGGCGCAAGAGCCGATTTCGACTATACTGTGCTAAACATTTGTTTTAATATCTGTGGTCTAGACGGGAAGAGAAAGAAAGAATGAATTGGATGACAAGAAAGAGGGTCGAAAATAAAGAAGGATCACTAGGGTACCCCGGGTTCATGAAGCCCGTGTTTACAAAGGCAGTAAACCCTGTTTATGTATCATAAAACAATTCAATGTAGCACTTATAATATTAAATCTCAATTATTTTATTACTAACTTATTTTTATTCAAAATGGCATAGAAAATCTGCTGCGAAATAATATCCATAGTTAAATTTAAATGAGATAAATCCCTAGAAAATTATATTGGATTTAATTTTTCTTTGTCCATATTAATATTTTGGGGGAAATCTTTTTCATTTTTTGTAGTGTTTCATTTTAACGCAAACCGGTTTGTTTTGTAAACTTGACTCGAAATCCAAATTTTCATTTCTGTGAGCCTTTTTGCATTAATTTGATTGAAGGTTGATTTTCATGTAATTTTTTAATATTCAAATCTAAGATATTCCAAAGGTTTTACTATTTATATCTTTCATTAAAAAAAAGAAAATGTTATTTTAATGGAAACTTAATTTACTAATATTAATTTTATTCTAAATCAATATTTTAAATCATTAATGTTTTTTTTACTGATATATCAGTGGATTTAAATTTACAAATTTTTGAACAATAATTTGTTTACAATTAGTTTCTGTTTTCTTAAGGGGGTGTTAATTTGGTCTCGAGAGGTGAAAATATAAACAATTTTCAAACAGGTACAATTCTTTTAAATTCAAATGAAATAATTTGAATCTTTTGCACATTATTTTCAAAAGATTATGGTTTTAAAAAGTACAAAATTCTTTAGATATAATCATGATTTTAAAAATTATAAGCATATGCAAATAAGAAATAATTTTGTTATAAATATTAAGTAATTTTCGCGTTGCGCACTCTATTTTCTAAAATAGTAGCCTTGGATGTATAAAACTTTATAAAATTATGAAATGTATCATACTCTTTAAACCCTAGTAATTTAAGAATAACATATCTTTTGTATTTCAAAATATTTGAAAAATATTGAAATTTAAAAAAAAAACTGAAAATGTAATTTTATTTTTAAAAAAAACATAATTTATTATCCTATTTATTTAAAGATATTACAGTGTAATAAAGATATACGTTTAACTTTATAAATCAACTTAATGCTAGTTATTAAAGCTACTATTTTAGAAAATAGCATGCGCAACGTAACACTATTAATATTTCTTATAGAAATATTTCTTATTTTCATATGCTTATAATTTTCTTAAATTCTGATTATATTTTAAACATTTTACACACTTTTCCGAAGCCCTATTCCTTTATAAATAATGGGTAAAAGTTTCGAATTATTTAATTTTATTTCTAAAGAGTTATATATATTTGAATATTGTTCATATTTTCAGCCCTCTAGAGAAAGTTAACCCCTGAGACTCCTTATTGCTACATAAAATTACAGATTATTTATAACCAATGATATTTTTAATGAGTTTTTATCCCATAATTTTTGAAGTTTTCTAGTTCTAACGAAATTAAAACCGACATTTGTTTTTAAAATCTGATCATTTAATTATTAGTTGACGTAACACTTTGAAGCTACACAAAAGCCTTTGGCGACGGACCTGGTAATTTTTTAAATGTCGAAAAGATTATGAGGACGATACCTAAACCGGCACTCAACTCTCCAAACTTCCACACCAACGCAAGGGTTGTGACTCCCGACAAATTTAACGTGTCCAACCCCTTTACATGTTTTGATAGAGCGTGTCAGAAATACAGGCGTTCCAAATTGTGTTGCACTTATGCAATAGGTTTTAGTTCCATTTTTTATTTTGTAAAATTTGTTCCAAGATCTTAATTACTTATCGAATATGATCAAATATTTTATTAACCTTTAGGTGTATTCTACTATACTTATATAGAATATTTTTTTACTCTTATTTTTTGAATTAGAATCCCATTACTTTATTATTTTTAAATTATATTTCTGTTCGATACTGCTTTTGAATAAAATTTCATTTCTTAATGATTTTGAGTTGCATTCCATGATCATATATTTGTGAATTATACTGTATGATGGTGTTGTTATACTGTTATGTATTCAAACTACCATGTTACCTGGAAAATTAGTTCCAAGTCTAGGAAAATCTTTTAAAAAAATCGAAATAATTTTATTGTTTAATTTTAAAAGCTTTCTGTAAATATTTTTTTGTGTGATTAATGCTCTTTTTTAACGAAATAAACGATTAAAAAGTGCCAATTTATGAAGTTTTATAAGGGACCTATAAAAAATCCGCAAATCACTTATCAGGGGGCATCTAAAAATTATTTTACAGAATTTCAAAAACTGCTGATACAAGAAAGATGCAGTGTAGATGAAAAATAAAATAAATTAATTTTTATGAAGCACTTCTACAAGGGGCATGTTAAGCATTTTTATGTAAACCGAATCATTCAGCCATTTTATAGAAATAAACTAAGGGTGCTATATTTAACTTATTTGTAATTCACTTCCATCTATTCACGAAAAAATAAGTAAACACTATTTAAACTTATTTTATTGTTAATGTGCCACCAAATTTTGTAATAGTTAAATGTGTACCGGTACAAAAAAAAGGTTGATAATCACTGAGTAAAGGTATTTGATCTTTTTTATGGGAAGAGAGTTGGGTTATGAAATGTTGCAATGGACATTGTATTATTCACTATTCAGAGTGGACTCATTTATCAATAAAAATCATTATTAGTTACTTATATATTAGAGAAATAACTATATTTTGAGTCTAAAACCATCCAACAAAAATTGTCTTTTCCATTTTTTCTGACATTCAACCCCGTTATGGCAATATTAAATTTTGAAATTATCCTTTTTAAAAGTATTTTCCTTCTTTGTCTCCATACCATAGAATATCTTGGTACTTACGTATTATCGCAATAATCGCCAACTCTATTAAAAACTCGCCAAGTTAGCAACCCTAATTTTCTCTGTCATACTCGCTGAATTGGCTGGCATCCATGTGCTTCGTTTCACATAATGTTATCAATATAGGTTGCGAAAAAACTAAGTATCAACATCTTTTCCGTATAGGTAAGTTCCGATTAATTTTTCTCTCTATAAAACTGCGATCCGCCCTGCTATCATTTTTGCATAAAATAGTACCCTAGTCAATGATCTAAGATACAAATAGTTCTAGTGACCCGTTAACAAAACAAGCTTTTAAAGTAAAGTAGAGTCCTGTAATGTATTTTTAAGGTTGTGTTTGCTTTCCCACCAGCTGCATGTCTTCAAGTCTCGGGGAAAAAATTGATGAGTGACAATAAACCGTCTGGTTTTCCTTAGAAAAGGAAAGTAAGCATAACTAAAACAAATACAAGTGTTGACGTATATCGGGTCTCTAATAGAATTTTGGCAGGTGTTTTAACTGCGGAGATGATTGCTGAGGTTTTGCAGATTATTTTGATGCGCACATGTTTATTTGCATTTTTATGATGAGTTATGATGTACTTGTAACGAATGCCTAGAAAGAAAAAACCCTAAGAATATTAATATTTGATATGTAAATATAATATTGAAACTCGCGGATTTAGAGTAAAGTTGGTGAAAGAGACAAATTGATATGCAGGTCTGTTGTATGCTTTGCGAGAAATAAATTAATTTTTAGACAGACATGTTATGTAAGCATAAATAATTGATTTTTTAAAAATTTAGATGTTGTTAAAAAAGGTATTATTACACAATATGCTTGTACAAGAATATATTTCACTGAATTTTTAAAAACTATGTAACAAGAAAAGCTTCCAAAGTAACAGAAGAACCCCAATCAAAATCTCATTCTTTGTTAGAAAAATATTTAATACGTTTTCAAATTTGTGTACACTTCATAATATTTTTAGCGCGTTTTTCACGTAGTGTAAAAAAAGGACGCTGTTAGGACGCAAATTTCTTCTTCGTCTTCGTTCCATATTTTGTCGTACCTTTTTCTCAGCCAATAATTAACCGATTGACCTCGGCTTTTTGGCATTTGTGCCCTAGATGAACCGAATCATATTTAAATTTGATTATTTAAAAAAATTTTTTTAATTTTTTAAAATTAAAATTAGCATGTGAAAAACGCGCTAAAATTACTTGGCCATGCCAATGATTGATATCTTGTTTTATCTATTTTTAGGGAAGTCCTATATTTTCTTTTTTGATATTTTTGTCTCATACTGAGCAAATGTTAATTGTTAAACAGCATTTAGAAATTTGGAAAATTTTAAAAACTTTGTGTAACTAATGAACAAGGAAAATTTTGATATTAGTGTGCATACAAGATTCTAAAAATCTAGAATTTATGAGAACCCATATTATTTCATCGAGAACGGCTTAATAAAAATAATACAGAATATCAAGAGTTAGTAAAAAAGTTAGTAACACGTATTTCAATATTCGTTCTCTTATATTTTACATGAAAAGACGGTTTAATTGTTAAAGAAAGATTAATTTAAATGTTGCTTCATTTCATTGCAAAATATCCACCAAAGAAATGTTTTTAAACAAATAGAAATCTTTACTATTTGTCACATACATATCTGATAAAAAAGGTTTTGAAGTATCAAACACTGAAAATGTTACACGTACTGTGTGAAAAGTACTTCCTTTTAATTTAATTAAAAATAGACACATATATGTATATAAATTACTCTAATTTAGGATTAAATATCTAAAATGTTCAAAATTTTTTTATATTGTCTGTAACAAAAGTTTTTTTTGTTGTCATTTTAATGTTGTGTATCGGAAAACAAATCGAAATCGTTCAGGATAATTAAAAATGTACGAAACAAACGAAAAGGGGCCAAATCTTTAAGTATTTTAACTAAAATTAATTCTTCAAAATTTTGGAAATAAATTTCAGTTTAAGTTTGATGCTTAATATCTGATTAAGTGTAACGTAATAACGGTTAAATTGACCAAACTTAATTATTTATATATCAAATTACTTTATTAAATGTACGTGGAAACTAAAATATTAAAATTTTTGGCGGACAGTTTTAAAACAATAGTACCATGTTTAAATGTTTATCCATTGAAATTAATCGATTCTTGAATTTTATTTAACTCAAGAAACTTGTTAGAACAAGTATCGAAAAAGGGGGTTCCCCTCTTTGATATTAGAAAGGATTATTCGCAATTAATTATCCATTAAACAAGTTGCTAAATGCCAACCACACCAATAAACTGAAAAGAATTCTTCGTTTAAACAGACCACCCTTTATCACTTCTACAAATACTTCAAATTTATTTGCCGTTACAATACCGAAAGGTGCGGTTGATGCCTAAAATAAAACCAGCTATTCACTTATTCTGAACTAGATCACAATCGATATAATTACACATTGTATTCGAATTCTCTAGAGTCCTATAAAACCGATAAATCAAATACGGGCCCTAATTCCGGTAATTCTGATTCTACAGAGGGGAAAAAAGTTTGGATAGGGTCGTTTCAGAACAAGATATAGGGAAGAAGAGTTGCGGCTACGGTGAAATTTTTATTTGAATTCTTCAAAGAATTAGTTCTGATTCGAATCTTCTGTTTTAGGGGGGGGGGGGATTCAGAATATCCTATTTTGAACCAAATTCAAGATCCGTTTTCCGCGAGTAATGTTTTTATTTTTATCCTTTTGGCTGATATTTTGGAAAGTTTCTGCATTGCATAAAATAGTTAGTGGGATATAGAACAAGTGCTGTACAAACTAGTTGTAAAAGAATGTGACGTTTTTCTTTTTATGAATGTGATTAGAAATTTTTTTTTCGATAGATAAATTGAAGTAAGGATATTTTGTGCAAGAATGCAAATAGATAGTTGTTCTGTTTCCTTTTTAAATTGTGTCGAACCAGGATTAATAAACTATTACAAAACTACCAACGTTAAAAAAAAAGTTCTGCTTCGGTAATTTCCTGAAATAAAAATAACGGTTCTCGATATAATCAACCCTTTCAGGACTAAAGAAAATATTTTTTTTCCCTATTTTAAAACTACTGATTGTCGTGTTTAATTATAACTTTTTCTGTATCTTTTATACAGAATGTCAAAATAGAACGCAAGACGAGTGCGTTTGGGAAAACGGTAAGGCTCAGCGAAAAAAAACTTTCAAATGAATTGGAGTCGATAATAAAGCATTTACAGGCTTCACTCTATTATTATTTCAGTTTACTGTGTCGTGTAATTATATATTGCTGTGTTTCCTCGCATGCTTTGTTAGTCGCTAAGTATAATTCTGTGCAAAAATAAAGTATATTTGCTCGAATAAAAATAAATGCCTGATAAGGCTATACATTGATCCGAACTGAACTGAGACATTGATTTAAAAAATACACATTGTTACATATTTTTATGACTTTTATTTATTTTACATCTTAACAAACTAAAATAAATAGTTACACACTATTAGTACAGTGCTTCTCAAAAATTTTAATATTCGCAAACCAATATTCAATCTTCATTTTCATCGCGCCCCCTCCATACAATAACAATGTATTGAATTCAATAATACTA
Organism: Trichonephila clavata; assembly: GCA_019973975.1. Lineage (NCBI taxonomy): Eukaryota > Metazoa > Arthropoda > Arachnida > Araneae > Nephilidae > Trichonephila > Trichonephila clavata. Next base: position 49,624 of record BMAO01038994.1, on the reverse strand, counting down.
TACATTGACACTAAAGCTACAATACGACTTTAACCTCTTTTGTGCCACCGACGTATATAAACGTCTCGCTCAGCCAAAGCAATAATTTTCTGGTCGTATATATACGTCTTTCCGCAATATGATTTTTTTCTGTGCACTGTTATCCATAAAATTATTCCGAAGGCTTTGGAATGCAATAAAAGGACCTTGACAGTGTGTTTGCGAAGAATTTACTTATTTCAGAGGATTTGCTTATTTATTCCTTTTCTCCTCCCTCCCCTCCCAAAAAAACACATGAAAATAAGCGCGTTTACGTGGTAAACGGTGGCATTGAAGACCGAATCGCATAGCTTTTAATCGGAAAAAATTTATTAAAAAACGTACAAAAATTATCAAGATCAGTGTTAATACAAGACCCTGGGGTCTCTGTTAATTATCAAAATTTTTCTTAACTTAGTATTGTTAAATTAATAATAACACATTGTTCACAGCACTGATGCATTTATAAATATATTATATCAGTGTATTTTATTTTATCAGAAAGTATTTTACTTGTTTACTTTCAGTAAATTAATAATTTTTTAAGTAATCTTTTGTTTTCGACTTTTTAATATGCTAACTCCCCCCCCTGATAGAGAAATCACCCCCTCCCCCAGGAGAGCGCCTCCCACAACGCTGTCTTAGTAACTTTACTCTTAGCAACCTTATGGTCCTGTAAAAGTTAATAAAATAGAATAAGTTTATAATCCAGTTTTGAAGTTTTATTTCCTTGCAAACTTGGAAATATTTTAAAGGAGGAATTAAGTAAATTTTTATAAACCTAATTGGAGCAAAATACCTAATTTGATGTGACGCTAATTGTGTTAGAGTCAAAAATTTTAATTTTGTATATTTTTAATGTTTTATTAATATTAAAAATTAATATTTTTCTCGTGAAGTATGCGTAAGCAAACTGAGCAAGTTAAGTATTTTTTTCTAATAAAAATGAATTGAAGAAAATACTTCGGAAATATCTCTACAAAATTTAAAATATCTTTCAGTGATTTTTTGAATAAAAATTTTGCTTAGAACACTTTAATGCCTTTATAGTTTTATATAATTGAAATTCCTACCGTAGGGTAAGACGTCATTCATTAATTATTTAAGAAGAATTATTATTTATTTTCATAGCAATTTATTATTTTTTACTTAAAACAGTATCTACGTTTTATGTGTGATTTTAACCAATTAATTATATGGTAACTATAAGTACATTGAAGTTTTGTATATAATTTATTTCATCTGTCATGTAAACGGTGTAAAAATTGCATTCATCTGTGGATGTGTTTTTTTAAATGGAACCTATTTTTAAAGTTAATTTATTCATGACGACCATCGAAGCATATTTTTTAATTGTGGGGCTTAGAAACTATGCAAAATCATACTAGGAACTAATTTCTAACTCCATTATACGAAAACTAGAAAGATGTTGGTTGTTGTTTTTTTAAAAAAAAAGACAAAATTACTGTTTGCTTTTTCGTTCTGAAAATTGTATGAAACAACTTTTATTAACTAAACTAAAACTTATTTTGAATATTTCGGATGATTGTTTGTTAAAATTTAAGTTAAGATAATTTTCTACTCGGTAAAGTAATTTAAAAATTCTTTTTTAGAATTGTTAGAGTTAAACTTCTCTCGTACGTGTAAAATAAATTCATGTAGAATAATATATAGAAAATATACAAATTTGTATGCATATATAATCATATACTAAATTGCCATAAAACTAACAAAACAAAGCAATAAATATAAAAATAATAAGACAGCCTCCAAATTCTTCACCTTAAACACTATTTTAAAGCTAACCAACCTTCCCCAAAACTTGCCTATACTACTGATTACAAAGAAGAGAAATTAGCTTACCATGTTTTAAGAGTAAGATTTTAATAATACTTAAGATAATAATCATAATACTAGAAGAGTAGTACTGTATATATATATATATATAATCAATAATCAAAACTGAAAAAAATTGAACTTGCCAGATAACTAGACATTAGATTTCAGAAAGGATATATAGAAATTAAAAATAATAGAGTTTAAAATATAAAAACATGGATGCTACAGTATTATAAACATTAATATATATTATAGGTAACATAAACCCTGCTTTATGGTACCATAGGTGGTACTATAAATCAGCTTAACCCTAATTCAGAGACAGCTTTAGAAATCATATTAACTTCTTTATCATATATTTTAAACAATCATAAGATTATAAATACTGTTTTTTGAGGGAAACTAATTTTTTTAAAACTTTCCTTTAAAATAATTTTAAAAAGTCGCGTCATTTTTCTATCTAAATTATTTATTTAAAAGAAGTGATAATCTATCGGAAAACTAGACTTGTGCAAATTTTAAACACTTCTAACTGAAAATCAAATATTTATTCAAAATGTTTATTTCCCTGTTCTTATCTCGTAATTTTACATCATTATTTTGCAGAGTATTTGTAAATCACTTGTAAGCATGCATTGCAGTTCATTAATTCTCGATAGAGCCAGCGTTCATAATGATGTCTTAACTTAGACCCTATGACATTCTTTTGAATTTGATGATTCAGCCTTTTCGCATATATTAAAATAAAGCTAACTGTACAAATATTTATGAATATTTATCCAAGAATGTTATTCTCGATACTTTTTGAAATAATCATCTGCTCCCCGATGAATCTTTCAACGATACAATAAAAAAAGGCGTGAGAAAGAGTCGAAGATGTTTACTTTATGAGAAAACTGGCTCTTTTCTCCTCTTTTAATTATCGAATGATTCACGCTCCAAGATACATGACGAATTTTTTTATTCCTGCTTTAAACACTTTTTTCATTTTTGTACGTTTTTAATCTAACTTTAGTTTAAATATAACTTTTGCAAAAAACTATGTAAGTGAATGAGATAAACAGGGGAGACTCTACCTTTTTTCCTGCCAGGTCACATTCATATGGCAGATTTTTCACGCACGCCGCAACATGAGGATTGATGGGAAAAACACTATACAATCAAGAAAACATTAGACATTGAATTGGACTAGTGAAAAAAAGCATAAAAAGCAATGATTTTTTTTTATATTCGAGTTATGAGTTCTTATACATACAACATAATTGTTTTTCTTCTGATACTGTGGTATAAACTGAAACTATTTGTAAATTCTTCCATTTTCATACTGCGTAAACTCGAATATAAATCATAACCACATTAATATCGCTATAAATCTATTTGGGTTTAGTGGTAAAATGACAAGCAATATTACTATATTCAAATGTACCACTTTCGCGACAAATCAAACAAGTTGTTGATCCATGTTTGTGTTTCACTACAAAGTAGTCAACATCCCAATCGTTATTGTTTCTTCGCATATTTTCCACTTGGGAGATATAAAGGATAATTAAAACTCAGTTTCATCTATAAAATGTTCGCTACTCAGTTCAGTACAGTGAACGCATTCTCGTTACTCTATTGTTATGTCATTACTTACTGTTACAGTCACACATAGGAAAAAATATCTTGCAGATCGTACCCGTAACACATCGACAGCAAAAAATATAGATTTAATTGCTTGATTGATAGTATTTTCTGCTAAAATTTTAATAAGCTGTTCTAAAAAATTTGAATTTTTTTTTACTGCGAAGGGGATTGACTGGGCCATTCAGAAAAGTCCACCGGGCCACATGCGGCCCGCGGGCTGCAGGTTGAGTATCGCTGACGTATAATATATACAGCAGAACATTTCTTTTAGATTGATCGCTGACAATTTCTTTGTCTGAAAATATGAATAAAGTAGTCACGTATTCAATATAAAATATTTGTATTTTCATCTTAAATATTTTATCAATTTTTCTATTTTTATTTTATTGCTTAGATCAGTGATTCTTAACCCTGTGCCACTCAATTCTTGAAATGTGCCGCAAAATGTTTAAATTATTAACTATGCTCAGACATGATTTTCCAAATTTAGATGTAAAAAATTTGATTGGGGTTCTTAATCCATTTGTGATAACGGATGCATCTGTACATGAACTAACATTGAATGAAGAGGAAAAACTAACTTTTCTCATTAAATATCGATATTTAATTTCAAAACATTCAAAAGAATCGATTCATTTTGGTCTAAAATTAGCGATTATTCCACAAAAGGCAAATAAAAATCTTGCTACTATTTTCTACATCTTATTTGTGTTTGTGTGAATTCGGATTTTTCAGCTTTAACAATTATGAACATGAAAAAAAGATCCAGACTTTTAGATGAAGGTCACGAAATGAGAGTCGCATTATCATTTTTACGATCAAAATCTCTTATAATTAATTTGTAATTAATTACTCAATAAACATTTTGTCTTTTTCTTTCATGTTATTTTATTTAACAATAAAAAATATGATCTTAAACTATTTTACATTGTGTATCGCAGATAAAAAAAATTTTTAGACTTATTTTGTTAGAGCGCAGCCAAATTTCGAAATTGTTAACAGTGTACCGCAGCAGAAAAAAGGTTGAGAATCATTGGTTTAGATAATCCTGTGAAGTAGACGTTTGGTTTATGGGTTCGATTGCCTGTACTATAATAACAAATCTTTTCGTGTTATTATAGTACAGGCAATTGTGGTGGAGGTCTTATTGTGGTGGTCGCAAGGGTCGAGTGGATATAATCGTGAGTTTCGTACCCAATGATGTTTTTCTACCTTTAAGTTTGAATCATGTTTCCACTTAAGAGCGATCATTGGAATAATAGAGCTTCCACGCGTTAAATAAGAGCCATAACCCATGAATTATTTGTGATAGACGTACAAGTTATTAGTGTGATTCCAGCTGTAATGTCACCCTCGTCATTTAAGGTTTGTCATCAGTAGACATCGAATTATTCTACATTCATACGTTTTTCAATAAATGGGAGAAACGAAAAGAGAAATCCTCTTAAAAGTAAGTAATTATTATATTGTAAGCGATTTTTAATGTGTGTATCTGCGTACTCATCCGTGGCCGAGTGGTCTAGGCATCAGATCATGGCTAGCGTGTCATGAGTTCGATCCTAGTACCACTAAAGATCCGCCGTGTAGGGAAGCGATGCACGTTAAATCTGTCGAGAGCTCAAACGTCCTCCCGTTGGTGTGGTGTGGTAGTTAGGAGAGGGGGGTGCCAGCTCAGGTTCGTCCGCGTCACTTGACCATGGATCAAAATTACGCGGACCGTCGCCAAAAGCCCTCGTGTTGCTAATCAGTGTGACGTTAATATTCTCTCACTCACTCACTGCGTACTCATCCATCTCGAACTAATTCACAATATATTTACTTTATAATGTAATACAATATATATATATATATATATTTGGTAATATTTAAATATCATATCAAATATATATATATTTCAAATGGTGTACAAATACACTATCTGGCTAAAAGTATCCGGACACCCAGTGGTATGGAAGAGCGTCCTGAGGCACATATTAATATGATGTTGGTCCCCTTTTTGCATGGATGACAGCCTGCTCACCTTTGGGAAGACTTTCCACCAATTTTTGATAGGTGACCATAGGAATTGCCTTCCAGGCGTCCATCACAACTGAAGTGAGTGCTTGCAGTGAGGATGGTCAATTTGGCTGGCTACGTAATCTGCGCTCTAATTCGTCCCAAAGGTGTTCTATGGGATTTAGATCGGGGCTCTGAAAAGACCAGTCCAGTTTTTGAGCACCCATTTCGTAAAACCATGTCTGTGCAAGCCTCGATGTGTGAATGGAGCAGTTATCCTGCTGGAAGAGAAATGGGTCTTTCGCGAAATATTGCCATAGTGTTGGGAGTGCAGAATTGTCCAGAATGTCCACATATCTCAGAGCTCATGTTTCCAATCACAGGAACTAACGGACCCAGGCTAAATCACGAGAAACACCTCCACACTAATATGCTTCCACCACCAAACTTAGCAGTCGGCACAATGCAGTCACTAAAGAAACGTTCGCCGGGCCTCCGCCAAATGCAGACGCGTCCATCCCACTGCCAGACTGTAAAGCGAGATTCATCACTCCAAAGAACAGTTTTCCACATGTCCACAGTCCAATGACGGTGAGCTCTACACCATTGCAATCGATGCTTCGCATTCTGTGGAGTGATGTTTGGCTTGTGAGCGGCTGCACGACATGAATCCCAAGTTTTTTAACTCTCGACGGACAGTCCTGCTGCTAACACTAATTCCTGATGAACTTTGGAACTCCTGAGAAATTTCCACCAACGAGGACTTGCGATTTTGTTTCACTACCCTTTTCAGAGTTCTGCGGCTGCGTTCATTAAGTATTTTCGGCCTACCGGTTCGTTTTTCTGCCGTTTCACTGCTTCGACGTTTCCACTTCACAATTACATCACTCACAGTAGATTTAGGCTTCTGTAGAATGTCCGCAATCTCATGAACTGATTTCCCACAAAGGTGGCATCCCACTATACTGCCACGATCAAACTCACTAAGCTCCTTTGACTTACTCATTGCCTCACAAACGCATAAATACAATCTGACAAACCACTACTTACACTTTTATAGCTTTCAATTACGTATCAAATTGCGTCACTCGCCAGAACCACTTTTTTAAGGGGTGTCCGAATACTTTTGGCCAGATAGTGTAATAGCTGAATGTCTTTTCAATTTTCATTATTAATCTTCAACTACGTTTTACGTAACCCTTGCTGGCCCATAAGGTTGATAAAAAGTAAATAAATTGGTAATCGTTTATTTTAGTTTGATTAAAAGTAAAGTAAATGAAATGCATAAGAAAAATACTTAAAAATGTGTGTGCAGGGTTTTTATTAATGTGTTAATTCTGTTTCGTTCATTGTGCATTTTTATCAAGCATTTATTTTCATTTATTCAAATATACTTTATTATAGCACAAAATTATTCTTAACTGTTAACATAAGATGTGAGAAACGCAGTAATATATTATCACTCCACATAGTTTATTGTAATGAGTACCGTATAACGCACACTTTTAACATAAAAAGTAAGATAGAAATTTTTGGGTGCACTAATACACAGGGTATAAAAATAATAGCTTCAAAAAGAAAGAAAAGATGAACATAAAAGAATTAGATTTCTACACATCTATTAAAAAAATAACACACCTCATGAACTTTCATTGTTTGATAACATGAAAAAAATCGTCCGATAAATCTTCATGTTTATAATAGAGTTATATTTCACTTTTTTTACTGTTACTTTGGTCCTTTTACCATCCTTTTCCACATTTCATCTAGATTGTTAAATATACTATATTTTTAAAAGATTTTTTAATAATATCATGCTTAATTTAATTCAATGCTTTAATTATTCACTCACAAAGTTTTTCTAGACTTTAAAAGATAAGAGCATTTCACATGTACATTTCAGATTTCTTTGTAAAAAAAGGTGCATGTTATACAGTGAAAATACCTAAAACATAAAAAATGTAGTTTGAAAGTATAGGTACACATTAAAAGCCGGTTATCGTTATACGCCGGATAACACGGTAATAAGAACACGAATGCAGCCCACTGTGACGTTTGAGATAAGTAATGGTAGCATGATATTTATTAATTTAATTATTTGGTTTATTTACGTCACAGCTATAAATTACAGTATATACATTGATGTTATTTTAAAGATTGGTTAGTTCATTAGAGTACAAATTCTGTTGTTTGTGAGGGTCCTGTCCGAATTGTTCACTGCCCTCTGTAGGGTCTCGGGATGATAGCGGTCCGTCCACTTTATGGTCGAGTTACATTCGGCTCGTGGATGGAGTAGGGGGCTTCTCACGGTGTCAAAGGTTGCCAGGGCGATGACCAAAGACAAGACCTTGCAATATTTTAAGGGTGCACACGTGCGCATAGGAACGAGGTTATCCTATCCACAAAAAAAGCCGACTTTTCAGCTACGTGACGGAAAACGTTACACCGCGAAAGTTTTATCATTGGTTTCAATTGCTTTGACAGTTTATCATTTCTTATAAAAGATCCTGTTAAAGTAATTGCGTTCGGACTACTTTCAATTCTGATATTCTGCATGAAAAATGCACATAAGGTTTTAATTCAATACGATTATCACTAAAATTAAAATGGATTTGTGTTCCCTTAGCCGTGAAAGCGTTAAGTCAGCTATTATGCTCAGTTATTTTCTCTCTGAAATGGAGCAATGCAACTTGATTTATGAAATGTTGCCGAATCGGGAATTTTTTCGAGTAAACTTCTTGCTTATTCTTGCATTTAATTTTTTTTTTAAAGTTTCGTTTTGTTGTGATGTAATAATTTTGTGAAAAAAAGGGCAATTTTCTTTGCAATGTATATACACTAAAACATTTTTGAAACTTAAAACTTTATCTTTGAATTTATTGAAAAACTTTATGAAAGGCTATTATTTACGATAAACTGAAAAAAATAATTTTAAAAATTGAGAAGTAGTTTGGTAAGTAAAAAGAGAATATATATCATTTGGAATCCGAATTATATTCCCTTTTGCTTTTGCCAAGGTTGATACAACCGAATTTTCATTGATTCCCAGAAATATAACTTCGTATAATAATTCGATTTTCTGCGATTGTCAAGTCAGTTTTTAAAAGAAAAATCATCTCCTTTCCTCATATATTTCAATGCAGTTTTTGTTTGTTTATCTTTGCGTTGTCCGCATATATAAATAATTTTACTCGGAAAAGAATGAAAGCTTTTTTGCTCATTTTTATTAATAAAATAAGAGGATCCTGCGTTAGAATAATAGAAATGGAAAAAAGGTTACATTTTATGCTAATTTTGCTTCCTCTTTCGGAAATTTCTACTTCAAGAAATAAAAATCGAATTTCAATTAGCCCTTTGTATATTCAAGAATCTTTACAAATACTTCCGAAAAAATAGAATGGAGTAATTTGACTTTAAATCAAAAATTTTGAAAATAATACATTTCGAGAAAAAATATTTGAATTGGATATTACAATAGAGCTTCAATAGAAGTGAAATCTCATACAGTTGTATTTCTCAAGCAAAACAAATTGCTTTTTCTACAAATAATCTTTAATGAAATTGGAATATTTTGTCTATTTTTTTAAAGCAAGTTGTTTGATCTACATTTGATTAAACGCTTATCGATAATCGAACATCATTTATTATTTTTTTAGTTCAAAATATGTGATTATCACATTTATTATTTTTAAATGAATGAAATAAATTTTTAAATTTATTTTTAGTTTCCTCTTGTTGTGAAATGTAACACACTACTCCCACAGTTCAATTTTATAAGTGCAATAATTAATTCCATTCACTTTTATTAAAGAGTTTTTAAAAAATATATATTTCAAATGTTATTAATAATACATGCTAACAATATGAATGCTGCCAACTTTGGTTTTTGCTTGTAATTAATAGTTATCAATACAATGAGATTATACGAGTTATTTTGTTTTACTTGATGCCCTGGTAGTTCGACTGCTTGGACTTACACTAAACTGAATGAAAGATGGGCGATTTCTAGATTTCATTTCTTTTAAGTTGATTCGAATGTCATTCTCAATATTTGACTTTGGTTCAAAATTATGAATTTCGCCAGTATACCTAAGTTATGCATAAAAAAAGTTAAACGCGCGCATGTAGACCTCCTAATCAGAATATATTTCAATGCTTTTCTTTTTTTCTGATTTTATTTGGCGCAATGTGAAATAAGCATACAATTACTGTTTTATTTAATCTATTTTTTCCTGCATTCAGTATATTCCACATTTTGCTTTTTTACTTTTAAATACCAAATAGGTTTTAACTTAATGTTGATAAGATTTGGGTATTATGGAATACCATTTACATTTTTAAAAATAGCACCTGGTTATCGATAAAAATCTCCAAAATCATCATGAATCTATACTATAAACGATTGTAAGGAATTATCACTTGTTAACAGAAATAATATTTATTTTGTTACAAAAATAATTTAAAAAAAAATGATAAATGGAGGGTATTATGGAATAGGTAGTTTAAACCATTGGAAAACTAGTTAAGACTTCATAAAACGTTGTTCTTTTAAGCTACAAAAGCCATGTTTTTAAAAATACGTGAGTCATTTCTGTTTTGAGTCTATTTACAAACATCATAAATATAATCTTTCTCTGCTCCAGTATATAATCAAGGTCAGCCACAGAAAACAGTTGTAAAATTTTTACGTTGAATTATCTGTATATTTATGTACTTGTTAATGTAAAAAAATTTCATTTTAAATTACAAATAAATCTGTAAGAGCAATAATTAATCAATAACTATTTTCATTTTCAAGCATGTTCCTACCTTCAGGTACACTTTGCATGAAATCTACCGCATGCATAGCTATAAATTTTCGCGGAGTTTTTGTAAACATAACAATCCCTAAAATGAACGAAATGAATTTTTAAAATATAAATTTATAAAAATTTAAAAAAAATTTAATTTAGTGATTCAAATTTTCTTTAAATTTTATGCAGAAATTTTGCTACATCTGAAATTCCTGAATGTTTATTTGAAAACGAATTCATTCACTTTGTTAAAAATTTATTAATATTGTATTATGCAAAATATATCAGCACTATAGGTAAAGTAGATTTTGAGGAAAGTGTACCGGAATCACCAAAAAATGCGTTTTGAGAAAATTACAAATAAAGATATTTTCATCTATGATTTGTAAAATAATATATTTTAATACAATATAAAGTCATACCACTGTTAATTGGATTATTTTGCATCATTTCTTAGTTTTTAAATTGTAAGTTTAAAATTCTAGATTCTTTAGAAGTCTTTTTAATTACCCTTTCCCCACTTCATCAATACATGTTATCAACGATTCACATCTTCTTCCTTTTAAAATACCAAAGTTTTAAGTCTATAAGTTTTAGTATTTTTACTTTACTTTGAACATCATCATTACAGGATATTACAAAATTCCTTACACATATTTTTATTGTTATATAAATACACAAAAAAATGTCTTTGATGAATTTACGAAGTTAATTTAATGTCTAATTTAAATGGAACTCTGTTTTTAAAAATTATAACAAAATAATCTTTGTTTTTGTATTCATACATATGAATATTTATTTATTTTAATGTAAAACCAAAAGTAATAAACATATAGAATTATTCATGAGCATTCAAATGTTAACAATAAGCAGTTAGGAAAAACGAAATGTCTATTTTACAAGCTGTGTATTTAATTTAGAATAATCCTCAAAATCTACTTTATACTATATGCACTTGATTTATAATTTAAAAACTAGAGTGAGTATTTACAAATACAAAACTAAACATAATTAATATTTCAAAAAACAAAATTTATTTTTTCAAAATTTTGTAATAAATCATTTAAATTTTCCGTAATTTTTGCTAAAAAAAATGTAGAATTTTCAATAAATTTGAACATATAATATAGAAAAATTAGCTTTTTACAATACATATTGAATACACTACGGATTTTGAAGAAAGTGTACCTGAATCACAGTTACATCTCATTTGTTTACAATTTTAAAATTCAATTTTCTAGCGTTCTTTTAATCGAATTCTCATAAATAATACATCTATAGAAGCAGCAAAGTTTCCTCTATTTTTAAAAGTAAAATAAAAACAAGATATCAATAATTGGCATGGCCAAGTAATTTTAGCGCGTTTTTCACATGTTGTATCTTACAATAATGCAACTAATGAACTTTTTATTAACAGAAAGTAGTACTGTTCTAAAAAAAAATTTTAAAAAAAAATTATTAAATTTAAATATGATTCGGCTCATCTAGTGCTCAAATGCGACCAAATACTGAAAACCCGAGGTCAATTGGTTGCTTATTGGCTGAGAAAAAGGTACGACAAAATATGGAACGAAGACGAAATTTGCGTCCTAATAGCGCTTTTGTTCCACTACGTGAAAAACGCACTAAAAATGCAACATTTAAACCACCTTCACGTACCAGTTACCTTAAGGCGTTGTTGAAGCGCGGTAGTCGAGTGATCCTGGTCATCATCACGTGACCGGCGTTGCTGTAGAGTCAGGGACTTAAGTCCTGATATCACTGAAGACTCATCATGTAGAGTAGGGGGTCTTCAACCCATGACCCGCGGGCCACGAAGGGCCTACTGAAGGCATTTTAGTGGATCCTCATTTAAATTTGAGGCAATTTTTTTAAAAAAAATATTGCTTTATCTCCTTTTTGTCGTAAGAAAACGCCATTTCTTCTGTTATTCTTGATGTTTAAAACATTTCACTGATGTGTTTGATACCCGTTTGAGATAAAATTTTCTGAAAATGATGATTTTTTTGAAAATTTTACTGTATTTTAAATATTTTTAAATATAAAAATCTGACCATGCATAAAATTTCAGAAATTTTCGGAAAAAAGTGGATTTTTATCTTTAACAGGTTTGTAAAGTATTTTAATTATATTTTCCTTTGAAAAAGCTGTAGTCTTGTAAAACAACTCCCCCTTTTTTTACGTATATTTCCTGACTAGAATATTTTTTTATATTCGTGGGGCCCGCGAATCACTGAATTTATTGACAAAGCCCGCGTTTTATTTTAAATTTATCAATTTGACCCTCCCGAGTGAAAGGTTGAAGACCCCTAATGCAGAGGGACTGATGCACGTTAAATCTGTCGAGGCTCAAAGTTCTCACGTTGACGTCGGGTGTAAGAGAGGATATCAGCTAAGAAATCGACTTTTTCAGTTAACTGTGGCCAATACCTTAATGCAGCTTCTAATTTCTATGTCTATGAATAATATATCAAAATTATATTAAGGTACTATTACACGCACATATCCACGGAAACTATCACAAAGCTATGTCAAAGCAGACATTCTGCGAAAAAGCTATGGAAAGAATATGATCTAATTGAATAACGAAATGTGTTTTGTTATCAGCCATTTTTAAGCTTTAACTTTTCGGCCACAGTTAGAACTGAATATATATTCGAAAATATTGAGAAAATTCTTTTAAATGACTTGCAATTCCGTTTTGACGTTTCTGTTTAACCAATCCATGTAAACGCAATGAGATAACTATAATTATTTTGAATGGATTTGAATGTAAAAGATGTTGTTTGATAAATATAAGTATTCATCATAGATATATAAGAGTTTATTTTAACACTGAAGAATTTTTTGCAGATTAAATACATACGGTTTCTATCATATTCTTTAACAACAATTAAACACAAATTTAGCACGTACAACTGTACGTTTCGTCTCTGTGTGTGGTTATCGTCAGGACACTTTTTTACTACGCTTTTGTGCATGTGACGACCAGTGCCGATTTAAGCTCAATTCGGGCCCTGGGCGCAAAAGATCTACAGACCCCCTCGGCACTAGCAGATCGAAATTTATAACCATAAAATTTAAGTCCAACTTATCCGGTGCCCTGGGCGTCCGCCCCAACCTATTAATGGATAAATCAGCACTGGTAACGACGAATCTCATGTAAGAAAAAATAATTTATTTAAAAAAAATAAATGATACAATCTATCCATAATTACAAGACCTTAAAATAATTATTTTGATAAAATATATTTAAGGTCTAATTAATTGCTTCGAACTATAAAAAAAAATTCTTTTCCAATCTTTTCCGAAATTGAAAATGGCATTTTGTTGATAGATGACCGTTACAATGATTTGTACCTACAACAAAACACATCGACTTTTTCGTTATTAATACTGGTTCCAACCAATCGAAAAAGTCAGCTGAATTCGAGTTCTAAAAAAAGTTAATCAAGAACAGCCTAACGAACGCGATTAATATCTATTTTCCCGATCAATCATTCTGAAAACAGATGAGATTTCTAGTAAACAATTTGTTTATAGAAAAAAAGTAATACTCTATTATTATTTGAAAAATCACGCTAGATTGACGCACGACCACTATCTTTTGACGTCATACATGCTGACAAGGAATCCGTTTACACTTAGGAGAAGGAAAGTTCAAAATTCTATCCCTCTAAATTAAATCAAAACATTACGAAGTTTTTTCTTTCTTTAACCGGAAGTAGAGCCTATCGTAATTCAGAACAACATGAAATTTCAGTTTGTCCCTGTTGGCTAATGTGTCCACAACTCTATTCGGATTTCTTGTAAGATAGAAAGAATAGATGGACCTTCTTGCGTAAGAAAAATACTTAAAGTGAACAGTGCTTTATATTTGTTTCTTATATTTCTTACTGATTTGTTAACTAGGATTTGGATTGAATTTCTACTGCGTTGTGAAATGTATGAAATGTTAATTTATATCCTTTGAGAAACTATTTTTTTACAAAGTTTAGAAATGTGCATAATAGTGAATAACTTAAATAGGGTCATTTTTTAGGTCGGCTTGAAAATATCGTACGTAATTTCATTGGGCTAAATTCGCTTGACGTCATAGTCACATGATAAATGCAATCCCGTGTTTCCAGTTAACCTACTCAAGTTCTTCACTGTCGCTAACTTTTGCTTTTTACGTAAACTTTCCTTTTAAAAGTACATATGTCTACAATATTACCTCACATACCAACAAAATGCACTTTAAATGCGAAAATAAGAATTTTTTCTCTTTAATTTTGAAAAAGTTTTTGTGAAGAATCTTTATACTTGGACATCTTTACCAAATTATCAAATTAGAATTTGTTTATCTGAATTTTACAAGAGCAACAAGTACAAGACTACTGGTAGTTTTGCACTCAATGGAGTGCACGTGATAATGTGCTCATATAATTATGCATGCTCAAAAAATGTACTATAATGATGTTTTATTTACTATTTAAAAAATGTTACGAATTTTGTGCAAAATAGTGGGAATAATCTGTATTTGGATGCGTAATGCATTTATATTACTCTGTTATATTTATTTAATGTTAAATTATAATATTCGCAAGCAACGCCGTCCCTTACATTCTAATGGCGATTAAATTGTAACTTCGTCGAAATTTTGGAGATGTCGTCAAAAATGATGCCAACTTGGCTCTCATTTTAGCGACTGGTGACCATTTTCGTGACTTGGTAACCATTTTTGGCAAGTTCGTAACCCTATAGATTTTTCTGGAAATTAGTGGAGAAATCCACTAATTGCATGCAAGCGGACCTTTTTCGAAGAATCCACGAGGCCTATAAATACCGAAGCGGTCGCCGGAACTATGTTAGTATTGTTTTGACTAGCGATTAGTAGTCTTGCCTTGTCTAGTGATAAGCTCGACTGAGGAATCGGACTCGCGTTGCTTGTGAATAATATTTTACATACGTGTATTTTAGGCACTGATAGTTGTGTCTTAGCGCTGCAGAAGGTGTGAAGACCTGAGATCAATTCCGCGAATTTTGCTGCTGAATCGTACATTTAAAGAATTGTTTTCTCGGGAATAAATTCTCATCGCTCTTAAAGAACTGTCATGTTCATTGCGACTGATTTGCACAAAATTCTCGAACCCCGATCAACGTAGCAATATATACATAAATATGAGCAAGGAAGATGCAAGTGTTACTTTTTTCACCCATAAAAGATTAGAATTGTGGAAGCTAGCTTTGATTTTTACAGCCAGTGTTTAAGTGAAGTCGTGAGGACTAAACTTCGCCAACAACTGAACTTTTCTCATCTTAAACGGTTGGCGTAAATATAGCGGGATCTTATTAAGTTGTTCATTCTCTCTCTAATATACTTCCATTAATTTACTTAATGGGGACTTCACGTAATGGTAAGTCAATTGGGACGATGGTTCATCACTACGAAGTCCGTCGCCAATAGCCCTCATATGGCTTGTACAAAAAATATCTGATTTTTATTCTTGAAAAGTAATCTTATTCAGATTTTACAGTCAAATATTAATGTGCTTCAAAATAGTCCTATAGCAGACTCGTCTCCCAGCGTTTTTGTCCCTGCAAAAGCTGTGCTTGATGTCTATTTTGAGATGGAATACGCTGAGATCCATCGTATTCTGCATGAAGTCTTCTATGGACTGAAATCTGATCCCTTTCAGGAACATTTTCAGATTTGAATAATCAAGAAGTCTCACGGAACGTGCCGGGGAGGGAAGAGCTTGACGAAATATAAGTATGTTTTCTTTTGTGATAGGTTACGGGGATGATGGGTATGCTCAAAAATATCCGACTAGTAATACGCCACAGAAAATTCTTCCGAAACCCAAACTTTCATTCAAAATAAAATGCTTGAATCTAATACCGATGCTCACCTTGTTTACAAGTTTTTGAATCATGATTTGACGATACCGTAAGTATAAGGATTTTAAACAGTCAACGACTATCTCAGAATATCCTCCGCTCCGCTCTAATGTGCGGATCTTTGAAGCACACACACACATACAGTTATATCACTCGTGTATCTGTGTGGGTGTCCATTACTTGCTCCTCGACCACAGATCGTTTCCACTTGAGAATCGTCAAACTTTACAGAAAATTTATTGTAGAAGCGTAAAATTCATTATATTACTCTTCTGTCATTTTGATTATTTGTATATTGATAATTTAGCCTGTGCTATAAAGTATCCGAAGGTTTTGAATTGATACATTGTATAGGTGCTAAAAATACTTAAATAAAGTAATGAATATAATCTATGAAAAATTACGGTATATTTTCACTGTGTAAGCATACCCGTGTATGAGCCAAAGAGTAAGTTTTTTTTTAAAAAAAATTACTCGAAATTTGAAATTTGTATTTAAACCGAATTGAAAATATATTCCCCTAAACTGGTGGAATTTTTTCCAAAAAAAAAAAATGCTGAAAAGTAAAATGCCAGCTACAATAGTTTTATTTCTGATAACTCTAACTAAGGCTAAATGTTTTTTTCCCATTAATTTTTTATTTTGAACTTTATGTATACTAATCTCACTTTCTGCGTCACTTTTTTTGAAAATGAGCGGGAAGAGAAATTCGCATATACATGTACGACTAATTTCAAAATACAGATTATCGCATTTGCTGAAAACTTTAAGGACAGTATGGATATACTCGGTATTTCTCTGTATATGAGAGACAAGTTAGAAAGAGTGGAGGGAAAAACATTTCGAGTTAAAGGGTGATGCCAAAATCACGACCTGTGTTTAATACCCCGAAAAAAAAACTCGCTGTATGATGATCACATGTATTCAAACATCCCAATGCGCGTGTGAGAATTCACTGAACAATCCGAAAACTCTGATTCTGACACTGACTTTCACGTATTTGTGATTTTTTTTACTATTATTATATATATAGAGAGAGAGAGAGAGAACAAAAAAAAAGTTATTTTCAAAGCATCCAAAAAATAAAATTAAAATCGAATGCGTATGGCTTACGGAAAACGTTAAGAAACCAGTTGTTCCCTAAACTACGTTATTTCCGAGATTAGCACCTTCTTATTCTAACTTTAAAAAAGTTCCAACAATTCTCGGCCTATCCACGAAAATATATGCCAGCAAAATTTGAATAAATGAAAATAGACCTTAGAATTTATTCTGATAATAATGGATACACATCGTAAACAAATTGAATTACATTGCATAATTATAAATAGTTTTACTATATTTTTGGCAAAATGTATTACAAATCACTTGTACAGAAATAGATGATTATTCTTACATTGTGTGACCTCAGGACACGTCCCACCCTTAATACTGCTATAAATTTCCTTAATGTAACATGAAATACTGTCTAAATCGTATTTATAAGTAATAAATTGTCTTTACAAGACAATAAATTGACGACTTTTTCACAGCACGCCTTTCCTAATATTCTTCTATCCCTTTTGCATTGACCGCGACGGGAAAATTACAATGAAAGATATTTTTACCCTGATAGGGTTGAAAGACTTTTTCTTTGTTTCTGTGGGTAAAAAATCAATAATCAGCTTTTCAGCTACTAAGAGCTGATGAATTGCTGCTCCTACACCAGTTATTACTCACGAACGGTGCAATGAGCCAGTCAACGTCTTCCGGAGACAAGTACTTTGTCTGCAGTCGACAAAAAATACTTACACTGGAGTTGTTGATGGATTAGTTAATTGTACACTTTTCGTTCCATTGTTCTCTTATGGACTTTCTCAGTATAATTTTCAAAGACTTTGTAACACAATGTTGTTAGGGTATTGATTAAATTATATTTGATTTTGATGCAAATAATTGCTTGGTTATAACCTATCTTACCTTATTTATTGCTTACTTTTATTCACGCCATATTTTAATATTATATTGGAAAAAATAAACTTGCAGATATAACGTGTGGTCGTTTGATTCTTATCTCGAACTTATGCTACTCGGAATTTCTCTCGATTCATGATTTTGAGTCCTCATGAATTGAAAGATTATCGTGTTGCGGAACTGACCCGCGTTAAATCTGTCAAGGCTCTAAGTCCATATGTTGACATGCCTTGAAAAATAGAACTGTGGAATGCTAGTTTAGGTGATGTTCTCATCACTTGGTTCGAAATTACGAAGTCTATCAACAATGATCCTCCTAGTACTTCTAGTAAGTGTTTATTAACTTCGCACTATAAAGAAACACGAGGACTCTTGACAACGGACCTCGTAATTTTGAGCCATGGTCAAGTGACAAATACACCTAAACTGATCTTTGTGTCCTGGTGGAGAAGGCTCTAAATTTCTGTCGGAACTTTACCTTGCTGTCGAGGATCATAGCTCTAGTATAGTGGACAATGTGGAACAGAAGTTATATTCTTTGGTTGGTTGTCCCCTGTAGTGTGATTCGCTTCGTGGCATAATGCCATTGAACATTATGGGTATGATCTTGTACAGTCTCATGTACTCCCATTCTTTTCCAAAAGTCCTGGTGCTTTGTTTTTGCTATTTAACATCCGTCCGCATATAGTACGCGTGTTACAAAATTGCCAATGTCATGTATAAAATCTCCCACAGTCTACTCGCTCCTCGGATCCGTAGAACATGTCTGGGGCTTGATAAAACATGCCTTACTCCATGTCACAATATTTGATATTTAGGAAACATTGTACAACAAACGTGAGCTTATTTATTTCAGGACAATGTTAAGCGTCTGGTTGGCCGAATCAAGATTGTATTACGGTCTGTTTGCGGTAAATAATTGTACCGATGAATTCAGCACTATATTCCTTTACAGCATTTTCAGTCAATTTTGTGTCTGGGTGTTAAAAGAATTACCTCCCCTCTTCACACAAGAGGCGTGGTGACGCGAAACAAGTTGACTGTCACAAAGTTGCCGTCTTATGATCATAAGTAGAGATTATGAAGTTCTATCATTTTTTGTTGCTTTAGTTCAGCATTAATGTTATTATTGATGAGCCTAATTAACTTTAATTTATTGTTGTAAAATTTAATACATTAACTTCAATAATTTTTTTTTAAATACTGTTATATTTTAAAGTTTCTGTCGGAGAATAGATTAAATTGTTGATAATTTAAAAAACATTTTTATTGAGTGAAATAATTAATATTTTATACGCGTTTCTATGTCGGTTGTGGTAAATATTCTCTCAAGACAATTGAAGAATTTTGTTGGGCCAATTTTCGAATAAATTTTTTCCAGACTGGGGGGACAAAGAAAGCATAATAACAAATAACCTAAACCACATCCGAGGAATGAATATTAATAAAAACTCTTTAAATGAGCTTGAACGTTTGATCTGGTATCCAAGACGCAATTGGATGACTATAGCTATGCTCAAATTGAATTTATTATTGAAAGATATTTTTTAGCTGGCCACTTTCATCACGTTGTCTGCCTTTGGTATAAATAGCATGCGTGACACAACTTTCCAGACGCTCTTAATCGGATTTAAGTCTGAGGTTTTCTGTTATTCAGTCCCAAATCATATATCTTGTCTGAAACCCGATTTTTGATTAGATGAGCTCGTACTATGCTGGATTATTGTCTCCGTCTTAGGAAATAGTTCCGGATATAGTTTAAATGAATTTCTTCATTTTTTCCTTGGCATTATCTAGCTCATAATCTTTAAAATAAGTTTGCAAATAGTTATAAATTCTATAGCATAGCACGCAAATAGCATTTATATACTATTTTTTTTACATTTATTCGTCTGTATTGTATTATGTGTTCTCTAAAACATCTGAAATATTGTTGTGATTCTTTACACAAATCATGCCAGTAACTTAAGAATCTATCTGGTAATTTCTCAAATTAATATTTTATAGGAAAGGCTACTTGATTATTTTTTACTTTCAAGGTTTTCGTATGTACGACGACATACAAAAGCATCTTGAGTATTACACGTATTCTGTATTCCTTATTAAAAAATGCTCTTGTAGCAAACCAATATGTGGACGGCGACTCCTAATTCACAATTCAAGATGACGTCAGTCGACGGATTGCTGTTGAACCATGAACATCGTGTAGAGCTTATGTCCCATTTCTGATTGTAATGCTAAATATGTCAGTTTCCGTAATTGTATTTACTGTAGCACTAAATGTTTATGTTCTTTAATGTTTGTGATAGTAATATTTAATTGTCAAGATGTTTGGCGTGTGACTGATGCTTGCTACATCCTGAATTTTTTTTATCGATATATTTTCAGTAGTAATCTAATCGTACCTCAATAATCAACTCCCTGATTAGTTGGGGCTTAAACGTACAGGATTTAAACAAAGGGTTTAATTTTTATGTATATGTTTTGTCTCCTATTTATTCCCTCAAAAATGAAGTACTTGTTTAATTTTTCGTATGCTTGATTAACATATCCTTTCGTTATAGCATTAGAGTTCAGTAACAATTTTTACATTTAATATTTTCCTTGGATCTCTTTTTTAAAAAAATTCTGATAGGTGTTCTCTTTGAATAATTTCATTGAATACCAGTATACAAATTTTGATAATTGAAATTTCCTTAAGGCCACTTATATACCGAAAAAAAGTAAACTGTTAACAAAATATACGACAACGGGAGAATCAGCTAGAATGGAAAAATTATGATTTTACGGACTACAAGCTTAATAACTTTTTCCCCTGTTAAACAAAAATCAGTTTGTACTGATTAATTATATAACTAATGAACTTTTTGAAACAAAATTTCTGTTGTTCTTTAAAAGTTAAGTACATTAAATTCTTTCTGAATTTTGCGTTTTAAATTTTATTTTTACCGGAAAAATTAAATGTTTAAATAAACTAAATTTTTTCTCAAAAATTTGTATAAAACTTGTATTGTTTTTCCTCGAATTTAGGCGATAGGTAGGACTGAGTGGTAACCGCATTAGTCGAATTCGCTTAAGTCGGGATATGATTTCGCTTATAAATACATGTAAATTATTTTTGGTTGAGGCTGGAGACGAAAGAATATAATAATTTTGAAAATAAAAATGCTTATATACCAGTGCTTCTCAAACTTTCAATGTTTGCGACCCAATATTCAATCATAATTTTCATCGTGTGCCCCCATACAATAACAATGTATTAAATTCAATCATGATGTACTTTGACGCTAAAGCTACAATACGACTTCAAACTTTTAAAGTCCACCGGCGTATATAACCGTCTCGCTCTGCCAGTGCGTTAATTGCCCCAGACGTATATATACGTCTTTCCGAAATACAATCTTTTTCTATCCATAAAATTATTCCGAAGGCATTGGAATGCAAAAAAAGGGCTTTGTCAATGCTTACAACAGATTTCCTTATTTCAGAAAATTTACTTATTTATTCCTTTTCTGTTCTCCCCTTTCCTTCCCCAACACACCACATACTCTCTCCTACGTGTTAAACGGAGGTATTGGGGAACGAACTGAGTAATTTTCAATCCTCATTTAAGGGATTAGTTATAAACCGTACAAATTATCGAGATAAGTGTTGATTTTTGTATATAATTTTATATATGGAAAGCCCATGGGCCACTGGTAATTATTAAACATCTTCTTAACTTAGTATTATTAAATTAATTATGAAATATATTACGCAGTGCTGATATATTTATAAGTGTATTCTATCAATGTAATGTGTATTTTATTTTTTTATGTCAGAATGTATTTTGTTTGCTTACTTTGAGTAAATTAATAATTTTTTAAAATGTTCTTTCGTTTTCGACTTCCAAATGCGCTCGCCCCACGCAGGTTTATCACGCCCCTAGGGGGCGTGATAAACCTGCCCCCCACCCCACACATTTTGAGAAACGCTGGTTTATACAATCTTCGATAATACAAAAGTCACAAGCCGAAGTTTTTTTTTATGTAGGTTTCATAAAACCTAACAAAGTAGTCAGCCAGTTTTAAGATTTTTTTTTTTACTGCAAAATTTCTTTATATCATGCTAATAATTTTTTTTATTCCTTGTTTTGTTGAGAAAAATACGATCATCTTTGGAGTCAATAATTTCTAAAATTTGTAACCCTTTTTCAACTAAACTGAGGCCTTACTGAAACTAAAGTAACTAAAAAATCGGGCTATCGAACTAAAAAATGAAAAATTAATTATAGTATAAAATAACTAAAAAACACGATTTTCTAGTTTATCGAACTAAAAAGTAAAAAAAAATTCTTAAGATAAGAATAAAATGATTAACGAGAGGATTAATATTATTGTAAAAAAGCGTGGGGTGCTAGATATCAATTGTTATAATTTCTTACTAGTTTTATTCTAAAATGTGTAGAGTTAGTGTAAAAATGTAGTAAAGCACCCCGCACTTTTACCACAGACATTAATTTTCTCGTTAATCATTGCATTCTTATATTAAGAACTATTTTTTTACTTTTTAGTTCGATTAATTATAAAATCGTGTTTTTTTAGTTTTTTAAACTACAATTTATTTAGCAAAGTTCTTACCTCTCCATTATCACAATGCCGAACCAAATAATGATTATTTCTCCCTAAAAGATAGCGTTAATTATTATACCCAACACCATCTATGAACAAACTGAGGATTATATTACTACTAGTCTAACTTTAAACTGGTTAATTTCATTTAAAATTTCGGAAGTTCTTAATTTACCAAATTGCCCAATTAATTTGTAAACACCCTTTATTATAATCATTATTTGATTGCTCGTTTCCGTAAAAAATATGTAAACGTAATCACAGTTTGATTAAATTTATATAAAACAAAGGCTTTCATTTCTACGACATAAAATAATTCTTGATATTTGTATAGTTAAAAACTCTTTGTTCTCATAAAAATAGCGCTTTTGAAATATTTTTAATATTTCGCGATTTTATAAGGACATTTGATTAATTTGGCTTTTAATCTTTCTCTTGGTTTTACTTCGATTTGTCCCGCAATCACAATAGCATTAAGTTGCTCATTCGATGTTACATAATGCAAATTAGTTTCTGTACGCATTCATCACACGCATTTTGAACTGTGCGTTAACATCAGTTACATCTGTAACTGCTGTCACATCCATTACTTAATTAATTCTGTCAGTGATACACCGTTTATGTGTGGAAGTTATAATTTAATCCATTTTATCTTGTTGTTTTCGCTTATTTTTTGATATTTTCAGTTCAAATTTTCTTAACTTTACAGTGTTTAATTTTTTTATAGAAACTTATTGTTTAAACGGTTTCTTTAATTGAATTCTAAAAAAGCGAGTGAATTGAAAAATACTAGATAAAAATTATTGATACAGTTTTAATTTGGAATGGATGAAAGAGGAAATAAAAAGATAAGGGAATTTTCTGTAATTGTTTCATGTTTTTAATTATACGACATACTTTCGTGATTTATTTTAAAGTCGCATTTCTATTTTTGACGAGTATCAAATAGTTTGGGTTTTTCATACTGTTGAGCGAAATAACTTTTCATTAAGTTTCAATAAGTTTAAAATTTAAATCCACATGTTCGTATAAAATAGTACATATGCTTCCGTTGAATTTTTAAGTCAAAGATGCAAATAAGTGTTTCAGTATTTCGAACAAAGTGGTTTAAAAAATACTGATTAAGTAATATTATATTTATTTTAATGTATAGCTTGAAAGAATGCTATTGTTTGTGTTTAAGTATGTGTGTGGCATTGCTTGCCTTGGAAAATTAAATAATTACGGCTACATAATTTTTCATTCACATTAAATAAATAGTATTAATAAAATATCTTGAAAAAATTTCGCCATTTTTACTGTCCAGTATTCTGTTATCTGTTCTAATTAAGCAAGTTGTTTGGTCTTGAATAAATGTTGCTTTAGAATTATACAAGACTATGGGCCACCGTAAAGCAGGAGGATGGCAGCTTAAATATATAATGTTGCTCCTCTCGGATCTCGTCTCATTGAATTGAGTGTGCCCGTTATTTCATATCGCAATCTTTTTCTGGAAGTAGGATTTTAATTCATGATTCGTTTCATACATTATCGATTAATCGGTTCGTTATATGGAACATTAAATATCCACTGATGCACTTGCAATCTGACGGTATTCAAAGTCTTGGTGTGGTAGGGTGACTGCGGTAGCATAGAGGTTATGCTCATGAGAACGTGTACGGGGCGTGTCGTGAATCCTAATAATTAAGGTATCCGAACACGTTGAAAATGATCAAATTCAGTCAAGACAGATATTTTTGTTTTTTATTTTATTGAGTAGAGATATCTTTTGACTTGACGAAACATACTTTGTTTTGTTTTTACACTACCTAGAGGCCAAGTTACAATCAATTTTATAAATTTAGAAAATCCGTAATTGGGTTTTTGATCTACCAGAAGTGGGCATTTAAATTGCTCAAAATCTATCAATGCGAGTCTGATAACTCAAAATATTACGAATGTATTTCTATAAAACTTTTTGAACCTGATATTTATGTTATTTTCTAGAGAATGTACTAAAATATTTCTTATTGTATGAATACTTTTTGAATTATGGCTTGTTATTTAAATAATGGTCCCATAAAAAAATGTAACATTTCTTATAATGTTGACTCAATCAGCTCTAAAATGTTCAAATTTTAATAAAAAATTAAAATTTTAGTACATTTTTTAGATAAATGCATCTAATTTGTTTTAGTAGTACTTTTACTAATATATGTTTATTACTTTTTTCTCTATCTGCTTTGAAGTTTTTCAAAAATATAGCTAAAATTTCACTTGTGATTTTTGTAAAATTCAGGTAATTTATTTTAAATTTTGATAGTTTAATAGTAATATTTATTGGTATTGAGTCCTAAAAGAGTATTTATAATGTTTTAGTAGGCTATTTTGTTAAAAAGTACTCCGAACGTGTTCGGATACCTTAAGAATAATAGTTCGGTCAATAGAAATATGTATATTAGAATCCCAAAAGAGGGGACATAAATAATATTAAAATTGAAGATGTTTTTTAAAAAATATTTATTTAATATA
Source organism: Trichonephila clavata (assembly GCA_019973975.1). Lineage (NCBI taxonomy): Eukaryota > Metazoa > Arthropoda > Arachnida > Araneae > Nephilidae > Trichonephila > Trichonephila clavata. The sequence goes on along the minus strand of BMAO01038994.1, from coordinate 24,396 downwards.
TTACCTGTAAAACGAAAATTTATCTCTATGAATTATATGTACTTTTGTTTCAGAATGGTAAATGATCATATTTATTTATTGGCAATTATTCTTTAAGGAAGGAACAATTAAGACATTCACAAATCTTAATGGTAGAAATAAAAATTGTGAATATACACAAAATAGTTTCCCATCTCAATCTCTCTGCAAAGGACCTCCGGTTTTTTTTTATTGAAACATACAAAAATTACGGAATAGTCTTAAGTCCCATAATTTAATCTTTGGGTTGGATTCTGTGGATAAGTTCACTACAAACATTTGAGGATGTTCCTTTCTTTTCTTTTTTGTAACAAAGGTTGGGTATTCACTTTGAGCGCAATTTATAAAAAATTCAGAATGGCTTTGAGAGTTCAGGGCTAAAATAAGTTAAAGAAAACTCTCAAGAGAATAAAAAGGGAACATATTTATATATATCATACAGATATAGCGACTAACTTATATGCTAGAAAACTTTCGGCTATAACCATCATTTCTTCAAACCAAATAAATCACATGCCGTTTTTATAAATTAATTAGTCCCGCTACTATAACTAATTAAAGTAATTTATAATATGTATAACCTTGTCATGACCAGACTAGCGTAAAACATCTTTATTTTTTTAGTGAAGAGTTATACAATTCGTGAAGTAACTTCATCAAAAGTATGTCACTTTTACTTTTTGTGCGCCTGTTAAATTTAGTTTACAGAACAAGATGACGGCGGTCTTTCTTTCCGCCAAGAAACAAAACAAATATTAGCTAACTCAGAAAGGTATAAGTAATTTTATTTGCGACTTTTTCTAGCTGCCTTGAAGCGCTAAAAGAAAGTTTCTTTTCTTGCCTTAGGTATAAAAGATTTTAGAGCTTTTACTTTTAGAATTGCCCGTTTTTAGAAACACATATGTTGAATTTTAAGAAATTGCTTCCAGAAAGAAATACTCTTTAACTTAATCAAATGAAGTACTGCTGTTTGTTTATTAGAATAGAAAGGAGGTTTTTGTAGTAGATCTGAGTTGTAAGTTACGCAGAATAATTTATTTTTGTTTCCACTGTACCTTGATTGCCGAGAATAAAGACAGCTTTCCCCCAAAAATGATAGTTTCAGTTTTTCCCTTAAACTTTACATTTATGCGGGGTTTTTTTATACTGACAACAACAATTGAAAAATTTCTAGTTTATTAAGAATTTTTAGTTAATGCATTATTAGAACATCATTTAAATCCTTCTAAAGATAGCCGTAACTGAATTCTTACTATATTTTCTTTATGACATTCAATTTGACTTGGAAAACATGTGTTAGAAAGTCTTTTATATATATACCAATTTAATACTCCCATGGTTGTGATTATTTATGAGCTATAAATAACGAAGACCTTGATAGGTACAGAGAGGAACAAATATTTTAAATTTCGTTACATTCTGCAACACAAGAAGAAGCAAAATACACAACTATTACAGAAATTGAAGAATAAAACTTTTTGGTTAAAGGAGGGGAAAGCATTCCCTGACTCCACCTGTACGCGCCATAACTCGGGGACGTTCTTGGACAGAAGGGGGAAACGTGTTACCCTTTCCAAAAAGAACAAGTAGCGCCACCTAGCTGTCGCTAATAATCAAGAAAAAGGCAGAGTTTAAATGTAGTTGTTACACCAGTGTTTTTTCTGTTCAAACCTTAGTCCACCATGCAGAGGGAGCTAATATACATTGAATCTGTCGATCGCTTTGTTGGTGTGGTATGGATGCCAACAAAGGTTTTTGATGAATGCAAGTTCAAGTGTCATTTTCTTCACTTGACGGCAAATAAAGTTTAGGAGTTCTCGTAAGTAAACCAGTAGTTATCGTGTTTCAGAATGCGATGCTAATAAAAAAAAATGATTAAAATATTGTTCCTCTGTATCGACCTTTAATTATCTTCAGTGAATTTCTTCTTAAATAAACATCTTACTTTGATTCTTTGACACAAGAATTGAGAAATTTGAGATAAAAATTGTAAAATTTAGTTTCATGAATTGTGCCTTGTTTTGTGGAATTATCGCATAAATTTTTTTTTTAGAAGATTAGTGCTAGTGTATCATTGGAATACATATTTGTTCTAAAAGATACATTATCTTGTATATTGCTATGGAAAAGGTTAAGTCTGCACTCAGTACTTTTGTTTGTTTTTCTTATAAACAAAAATAGCGCATTCTGAAGAATTTCATAGGTTATTCAAAATATTAAAGTTTCAGGAACAAGTTAATATTCAGTTTTTATCAATGCTACTTAAATGATAAGGCATTAAAATTAATACTAAACCATGAAACCAAGATAGCTTCAAATTCTTTCAAAGAAGGAACAAAGAATGTTGAAATGAAAATTTATGAAATTCAAGATTATAACAATTTTATTACAATCCAAGAAACCGGTTTGTTATAAATTTGTAATAAAATTTTATTATGAACCAAGAAAATTAATTTGAAGCGCCATCTGTGAATACATCAATATACTCAATAAAAAAAAGAATAATGTAGAATACTAAAAAAATAAAAAAATACTGGTAGAAACTATCTGACATTTTTAACGGTAATAAGTAACAACGGTTTTCTATCTTATCGTGTTTTTTCCCATCTCCGTTTCTTATAAATAAATGTTAACTCCAGAGTTCGTTAAGTATCAGCAAGTTTGTGTAAGCAGCAAGTACTCCAATGTGTGGAACTTGTTCAGGTATATTTTAGTATCATTAATTTTAAAGTATCCCTATATTATACTGAAGATTAGAAAGAGAATCGTAACTTTATTTATTTACATAAACGTTGAAGGATTAATTTTATGCAAATTGCTTTTCGTATTTGGCTATAATTCTTATTGAAATTTTTATTCATATTTTGAAAAAAATCTATCATTTTTCAGTTATTGAGTTTCTAGACCATCGAGTTCGTAAAATAAAACGTAAATCATTCGATCACTGCAATAACAAAAATCTTTTCTTTTTTTTTCACTACAAAATAAAATCACTATTCTCTGATCCGAGAACGTTTTAAAAATTCATTTTGATCATTATTCCTTCCTAAATCCAACAAAAAATGACAAGAATCTGAAAAGGGTGGGTAGGAAAAAACTCATTTGTTCTATTACATTAGCGAAAGCAGGGAAAAAAAGTTCTAATAAGCGTTTATACATTTCGCTGTTAAAAAGGAACCAATGCTTTAAAAGTAATGTGAAATTCAAGAAAAAGCTTAAGATTGATGATATTTTAAACGCCTTAATTTTCAATTCATTGTTTCCGAATGATTTTTATTTTCGCGGTGATGATTTGCTAATTATCTTAGGTTTCAGTCGCCCCGTTTCATAAAATGCAATTAAATAATGTGTAATTTTCCCCCTCACTTAAAGAGTTTCCGTTTATATCAGTTTTTTTTTTGTTTGTTAATTAACTCTACTTGTGCTTAATATCCTTTGATTTGAAAATGATCAAATGGAATGGAATGGGATAAAAATAGAGTAAAGATAAATTGATAATTACGATAACGATGTTTTCATCTATTGTTTCGAAGATCTCTAATAGAAATTTTTAATGTTAGTGATTATTGTTTATAAAAAGACTAGCGAATTAGAAATATAAGAATTTTTTTTCAGATTTAAGTATATATATATAAATATCAGTTCAGTTTGATTTTCTATATTTCTTTTTTTATACTCGATAATTCAATTATGAAAAAAAATTATTCTTTCCCAGTAATTGTCATGAATGTAAGGGGAAGAATCGTATCGAAAGGAAGAGAGTTGGGATCCTTTGAATTTTTTTCCTGAGGAAAAAGTTATGTTTTCATGAGAGATCTTTTATTTAGTTTGATTATTAATTTGTTACATTCATTTGAATTATTCTGCACTGTAGTTATATTGAATAACTGTTTACGTCATGTTAGTCTAATTTAAACTAGCGATTCGTGGACCATCGGGGTCCCCAGGTCCTTTCTATAGGGTCCACGAAGGTCTGTCACAGTGGCTCCCAAACCATTTTAAACCATAGACCTCTTTTTATTGTCAAAACTTGCCCACGGACCCCTTTTTAAAGTCAAAACTTGCTTTTGTACCCCTTTTAATAGTCAAAAACCCACGGACCCTTCTTAATAGTCAAATTTTTTCAATGACCCTCTAGTGAAAAAGCTACATAAATGCACATAGTTTAAAAATTTTTAAAAAAATTTTTTAAAAAAAACCTTTTGCTAAAGAATAATTTATTAAAATTATAATTGTTCTTTAAAATAAAGTTTAAAAAATTAATGACTTGGATGAGAATTTGATGAGATGTTACGAGTGTATTTATGTCTATCTTAATGTTTGTAGTAACTGTACAAATCCCCACGGGCACTAATTTTTAGTCAGTTTCTTTTATCTTTTTTATGAGGTTTATAACGGCACTGAATCCCCATTCTACCAAATTGGAAGGCGGAAAAGTAGTCGACAACTTCTGTACAACCCATTATGCAGGATATAAAATTGGAATATTTTTTTGCAACCAGAATTTGCGGTATCCTTCTTCAAACATTAGTTTAAGTCCCTTATTTGTGGATATTTCAATAAAATGCTCCTGTATTAGTATATGTTTGGGATCTGAGTTAGTCTTCGCGCAAAAGGATTCAACACCCAGTAGGGAATATCCTAGTGAATTATTGTTATTCATTTAAATATCCATAAAAAATATATATAGTCAAATTTTTTAAAATTTTATGTTAAACCTTGCGCAGACCCCTGACGTTGTCCATTGGCCCCAAAATCAATTTTAATTTCCCTCGGACCCCCTGAATAATATCGGGGATCCCTGTGGTCCGTAGGGTCACTTAGGGAACCACTGGTCTATCATTATATATTAAGATTTCACCCTTTTTTACAAACTCTGAAAGATAGACGTTGAAGATTTGAAACATTACACCTAATAGAACAAAATTTGTAAAAGAAATGCAGCACCATCATTATCATTAAAATTTTTAATTAATACAGTTAAGTACATAGCTTATTTATTTCAAATGAGTATTTTAAAATATTTTTGATTAGATATTTGTTGTTTTCTTAAAGGGGAAAACATTTTAGGATTTTTGAGAAACATTAAAATTACTCGGGTATGTATTGAAGGTCAGAAAAGGGTGTTTAAAATCTAGGAGGTTCACGACGTCAGTCTGGTATATAAAGGGGGGGGGGGGTTCGCGGCGATCGAAAGTTGAAGAACCACTGACTTAAACAGTTAATAAAAGATTAATGAAGTAATTTTTTTTTCACGTTGTATTTTTGTGTGCTGCATTTTTTTAAACAAACAACAACAAAAAAAGATGGCAAAAACTTTTCATTATATTCATTTTATTTAAGTTTTGATTTAAATAAAATTTAGAATTTAAAATAGATTGATCTTTTACTTATAAAATCGAAGCATTCATTATAAAAATATGTTGTTCGATTTCTTTAAAGGTACAAAAGGTGAAGTTCTCAGCGAGACGATTATGTTTTAAATATATAAATATGCTCTTGTAATCACCCTTTATTTAGACTCCTCACATATTAACAGCAGAAAGACTCACTCCCTCTAGCAGGTAGAATAATATTCAGGGATGGCCAAGCTTCCGAACTGTAAAGACATTCGTGCATGTGCTCCGATCCTTTTTATTCTATTATAAATGTTAATCCTCTAGTTTTGTATGTAAATATTTGTTTTGTTTAGAAAACGTATTTTAGTGAACTAGTGGATTTTGTTAAGAACCCATTCCCCGCGTGTTTCTTTATTACTTTGGGTCATCCCTCAGTACCGATTTAAGAACATTTCGGGCCCTGGGCGCAGAAGATCTTCAGGCTCCCTTGGCACTGAAAGATCGAAATGTTTCACCAGAAAATCTGATTAAGGCCAGCTTATCCGGGCGCCCCAAGCGCCCAATGGTTAAACCAGCATTGTCAACCCTTATACTTTTGCTTTTTACTCTATCGTTCTCTAGAACTAACATAAAGTTATTTTAACAAATTAATTTTTATAGAAGTTGATTTATACTTTATGAACTTTCAAGAGGCAATTACTTAATATATAGCAATCATTTACTTGAAAACGCCGTGTTTTTCATTTTCACAATTATACGTGGCTTGCGCATGTCATTGCGCAAGCGCCATTTAGTTTGCTTACTCTTCGGACGGACAAATGAAAAACATTGTATATCTTTGTGCTTTGAAATAAACTGAGATAAAAATGTTTGTTTTATGTCTAATACAGTCTTAGTTTTATTCGACTTTTTTTTGGCTAAATTTTTCACGACTGATCTCGAACCAAAACAAGAAAATAAGTTTCTACCCGATTATTCGAAAAAATACCCTATCCTCCGAAATAGTTTTTACTCTTTCTGGGCAAGCTCGATATTTTACTAGTTTCTAAAATTTTCTAAAATTACCTGTTAAAAACTGTTAGTAATATTAATGGTATAGATATGATGTATCAGGTAATATTTATATAAAAAAAAATCATCAGCTTTGTTGATAATTCTTTAAAAATTGTATAATACAAAAAACAATTTTTTGAAAAACAAATAACCTTTTTTTTTTTTTGTATTTTAAAATTCTACCATTAAAGTTAAAAGATTTTCTTTAAGACGTAACTACAGATTTTTATATTCAACGACAATATCATTGCAAACTTAATTATTAACTTGTAATGGATATTTTAACACTAAAGTGGAAAAAATTTAATTGTTAACTTCAAATATAATTTAAATTAACTTTTCAAAATTACTATTTTCCTTCACAATAACTATCAATTTAGCGCAATAACTATACATGTAACTATTTTTTCACGTACTTAAACACCAAATGTTTTGTGTTTGTGAATAATCTGTGATAATACATATATATACACACACACAACGACTCTATCAATAAAAAATTCATATCAGTGAAAAAAAGAATCAACCTAATACATTTATTTCATTCAAAAATATCTATTAAATTAAATGCACGTTACTTCTTTCCGATCAGTTTACTAGGAGTAAAATGTCTTGATTCATTATCACACATTATTATAAAAATTTTCCCTCAATCCTTCTCCAATTCTTGCTCCGTTCCAAAAAGATTAGTATTTCTTCACTAACTTTATAATACAGACCATTAATAACCCAACGCTGTTAATTATCCAATCCGAAAAGTTAAAAACATATCAGACTTCTTCGTCTTAATGATAATTGTCTACTTTTTTATTGGCCTTTGTGATGTGTGACTGTGTGTGAGTTGTGTGTGTGTCTCAGTTTCTTCCACATATCCTCCTATAACTCGGTCTAATCTCCCAATTTCGTGGCGTAAAGATTCGCCCCCCCCCCTCAAATGATGATGATCATCATCGAGAGTTGTTCGGTTTTTCTTCTCTCACTTGGCTATTGATTTGACAATTTGCTCTTGGAAAATTCCCCAACTTTTTCCCCTTTCTTTCTGTCTGGCAATGCCAATATATCTATTGGGTAAGTATAGTACAGGATGAAACTCGTTAGTTCTGCGTTCATAATTTATTCAACCGATATCGCATTCGCTAATGAAATCTCAATCTCTCCTTTGACTTTGCGCAGTGACACTTTACGACAGGGGAATTTATTTTGTGATTTGGAGTGTCATTTCGTGATGGTTACTGTTGTATTTTTAATTTAACACTAGTTCAAATGAGTCGTTGGGTGGGAAATTTAAAATTTTATGGATTGATAGACGTGGAAAAAGGGAGAAGTTATTTATTTGTATCATGAAAAATAATTCCCGTATGTCAGTTAGTTGTAAAATAAGTGCTTATTAAAGTCGTACTCTAAAGCAACATGAGGGCTTTCGGGGAAGAATGTCATAATTTTGAACCTCAGTCAAAAGTGTAGTCAACAAATCCCGAGCCGGTACACCAGTCTCCTAATTTCCACATCCGGTCAACGTGAAAACTTGAAGCTGCGACAAAATTAACCTGTGCAGCAAGACTTCAGTGGTACTAAGGCTCATATCTCCTGCCACAAGTTCGTTACCTTGCCCACTAGATGGGCGCGGTAGCCGATTGGTCAAGGTATCGCATCATGGCTAGCGTGTCTTAAGTTCGAGCCCAGTACCACTGAAGACCCGCCGTGTACGATACACGTTAAATCTGTCGAGAGCTCAATTGTCCTCACATCCAATAATCTATCTCCCCCCTTTTCTCTCATTTATTTATTTTTAACTGCTGCTATCTTCTTTTATGTTTCTTTAAAAAAAAATGGGGAGGGGATGTGGGGGGGAAGTATCCTCCTTTTGATGAATCATTTCCTTTTTCTGAAACTGAAGAACCAAATGGCGGAAAATATCAACAGGAAGTGGTGTGTCATCAACTGGAAATTTGATTCCAAGAAACTACTTTTTTAATGTAATTATTTATGCTTCCCGTTTTCTGTCTTTTTTTTGTCTTTATGGTGCATTGTTTGTATATTACTATTTCTTTTGTATTTGTAAAAAAGTTGGATGTTTAAATGTAACTTTGATTTTTTTTTTTTTTTTGCATAAATCTGATTGAGGTATTGTTTCCGATCGTTGTAGCTCTAATCTTCGGTGAGCTCGTTCCTCTGGCATCATATCATCCGTTGATGCGGTATTGGAGAGGGATGCCAGCTCAGGTGTCGTCCACGTCACTTGACCATGGTTCAAAATTACGCGGTCAGTCGCCAAAAGCCCTCGTGTAGCTGAACAGTGCGACGTTCATATTCACTCACTCGCTTCACATACGATCAATGTGAGAACTTTAAGCCACGACAAATTTAACGTGCATTAACCCCTCTGAACTGCGGGTCTTCAGTGGCACTGAGACTTGAATCCACAACTCAGTAACTCCGACAACGAGTTCCTTACCATGACAACTAGGTTACTTCGGACATAATTGACTGCAAAGGCAAGATCTTGGTATTACGTAGGTATATTCAAATTGTGTGTCCATGCTCTGGTGCTGTGGTCACTGTAACCGTGTGGTCATGATCGTGAACTCGTGGAGAACATTTTATGTATTGAGCCGTGGGTTCCAGTTTTTATGTTGTTAAACATTATCTGTGTAGAGCGGCTGATGACTGTCAAGGTGCTAAATACTCAAGTTGTGTAATGTGGATGTTTGGGTGGAATGGGATGCCACACAATCCAGATGTTATCCTCATAATCTCATTGTGATTTAAAATTACTGTGTCTTTCACCAATTGTCCTCGTAAGTCAACTGCTAATAACATTAGTCACTGGTCAAGTACATATATAAGTAGCATAACATTTCTAATTTTAAAATTTAATTTGAAGAAAAAATAGGAATTGTGCATGTGACACACTAAGAACAAAACAGGTATAGATTGACAACATATACAATGCAAAAATCGAAATGATATTATCACTTTACTTTTTTCAGAAAAATTATGCTAGTAAAACTTGTTCCTAGTTTTCACCAGTTTGGATTTATAATGAACTAAATAATAAATTTAACCATTTTTCAATCTTTACATTGAGCCCTTCAGTGCCGATTAAAAATTACGTGATTCGCTCCCCAGTGCCATTACATGCCAAGCCGTTTTACATGTAGGCACGCGTATGCGGTGTATTGGAGGGTGGAGGCAAAAATAAGAATTTTTTAACTGAAATTAGAAAACTCTTCGGGATAATTTTACTGATAGAAATGCAAAGAAAGGTTCGCACTTCAGAAAGCCTATGTATACGTCCGGAGTATTTAACGCACTGGGTAAACCAGACGTATATATACGCCGGTGACACTAATGGGGTTAAGGGGCACCATCCCAGTAAGTTTGTGAAATTTAGTCATGTTATAATTTTTAAAGCCTAAGACATTGTGAATTAGGCTTGCTTTTATTAAAAGTTTGCTTCTAAGGAAGTAGGTTTTTCTGAGATAATTGCTATTATATTTCCTTTAAGAGTAAATAAATCGTCTATTTATATATATATATATATATAAATTATATTTTGCGTATCAGCACAGACGTCTTACTTCTTGTATGATCATGAAGACTTTTTTTTCCCAAAGTGTTTCAATACCTGAGGCTTCTAAATGCCTTTTGCATTACAAAACCTTCATTATGGCCAGTTAAATCAAATTACATGAAATATGCACTTTTAAGTTGTAACTCATAAAATAACCATATAAATTACACAGAGAAAAAATTATTATATTCTATTGCTTTTGGAAAAATTTCTGTGTATTCTAGTCTGTTTTTTAATAAATTTAACATAAAGTTCTACACGGTGAATTAATTATTTTTTCGGTCTTTATTGTATATTTTACAAAACCCTAAAAACTGGTCATTCAACGTTTGCACTAAAATATTTTCCTTGTGTGGATATTTTTTTATATCTGTTAATTGCGCGCGCACTTCCTATCCTAAAAAACAACTGAACAATAAATTAATTTTGAAATAAGTAATATGACCTAATTTTACTCTGATTTCTCTGCCTTTTCTTAAAATTCATAATAATAAATATAATTTATAATTTTCATTTATAGGAATAGTAAATATTTAAAAATTCAACAAAGCTTTGTTTTATGGAATTTTTTATTAATATTGGAATAAACCAATAAAACTTTTATTTTAAGCAATTTATTTCTTTATTTTGTTGGCTTTTATTGGCAGTTTGTTACCAGACAAAAATGTATTCAAAATACAAAGTGTTTTTATATTCTTTTTTTTTTCAACTTCTAAATTTAAAGAAATTTTGGCAAACGAAAACGGAAAGTAACGATGTATTTATTCCTCGTATAATAATTTATTCATATAGATTTAAATAAATCTCCTTCAGCTGTGAAATTGATTTTTGAATAATTTAAATTCAATCTATACATTTAATCGATTCACCCAAGGCTCTGTTGCTTTCCCTCGTCAATGCATTATTTATTTTAACCCTAATGCGCTTGACGGTATTGTTCTCTTTCAGTTGTATTATTCCACCATTTGGCATTTGTGTTCAATCAGGCATTACTTGTCAGTGATTATTCTAATGGACAACCACATCTATCAATCACTTTTCGAGGGACATGAAATGCATTCTGTGATTTACCATCACGGCATAAAACAAAAATGCATTAGTATCAGTAATTACCAGGCTTAAAGTTTATTTGAGAAAATGCGTAAAAGTTGTAACACAAGTACAAATAATAATCAAAACATAGTTATTAAGCGAATTAGAATATCACATCATTTAAATAACGTTTAATTTATTTGTACCCATTTATTCGGACTTTCACTAACGATCGAAAGGTATTTTTTGAAAAGTAAAAATTGTGTTTATTGTAAACAGTATTTATTGTCTATAGCAGTTTATGCAACTTGCAATACAAGACAGTTCGTTAAATTTCTGATGCGGCAAAAAAATGTTGTTGTAACATGTGGCTTTATTGGAAGGATCAATCCATACGTATAAAACAGCTCAAGTATCATACATGAACAATGATAAATGATAAAAAAAAAACTTTTAAAGTAAGAACCAAGACAAATTAACATGGGAACAAAAGAAAAAGTTAAAAAATTTAAACAACAAGAAAAATAACATAATAGATGTAGTCCTCACAAGAAGTTCATAAGAGTCCTGGCATTTCAATCTAGTTTGCTTATCTCACCACGTTTTGGGGAATCTTTATCCAGTTCTGGACATATGAGAAGATACTCTTCATTCATGATCCCCGAATTGCGAATTTGGCATGTACTAGATGGAAGGATGCCTATTTTATTAAGATAATGAGCCAGGGAATCATGGCCTGTTTGCTGTCTGAAGTTTACCACAGCCTCTTAACGGAGCTTTTGGCAAAACCTTTTCCAAGGATCTTGAAAAGATTTTCTTGTACAGGATTATGCTGTGGATTTTGGTACCTGATCGGATTTAAGAGTATACTTTTAATTTCTCAAAATATGTTTTTTAAGTGACTGGAGGAAGTGGTTTGCTTTCTTGTGGCTCAAGTGTTCCTCTCTTGGCCAGCAAGTCGAATAGTTTAGTGGATTTCGAATGATGATTTGGTTTTAATTTACAAAGACACCAGTGGTCACAGTAGCCTACTGGTTATGGTAAAGGACTCGTGGCTTGCGTAGTGAGTTCGAGCCTTGTGCCTTTTTAGACCCATCGTGTAGGTGGGCGAATGCACATTAAGTCAGTCGTGGATCAAAGTGGTGTGGTAGTTTAAAGGTGAGGGTGCCAGCTCAGGTGTCGTCCTCATCGCTTGACCATGGCTCAAAATTACGAAGTCCGTCACGAATAGCTTTCTTGTTAGCTTACAGTGCAAAGTTAACAAACCTTTACTTCCTCACTTAAGCAACGCGAGGGCAATTGGTGATGGACCTCGTAATTTTGAAACGGTCAAAAGACGAGGACAAATCTAAGATTGCAGCCCATTTACTAATTTCTACACCTCGACAACGGGAGGACTTTGAGACTGAACAGATTTAACTCCTTAAGTGCCTCGGGTGTGTATACACGTCCTGCTGAGCTGATGTCTTTAGTGCCCGGGACGTGTATACTCGTCCTTCCAAAGGAGGACTTTTTGTACAGTGCTGAACAGTTAAAAACCAGTACCACGGCTTTGTAATAGAATAACATGACATTGACAGTGCTTCTAAGGAATTTACTTATTTCGGAGTAGGAGATGGGGAAGGAACTTGAAAGGGGGTATGTTCCAGGAATGATGGAATTCCTAGCTAAGGAATTTTCCTTGTTTTTTCTGTTTTTTTTTTTTTTTTTTTTTTTTTTTTTTTTTTTTTTTTTTTTTTTCTTTGTAACGGGAAGGGTTGTGTCTTTCTATTTCCCTTTCTTGTATTTATTCTTCTTTCTCTTTCCTTAGACAATATTAAAAAAATTTCGCATAAGCGAAATCTTTGCAATAAAAAATATCCTATTCTTCATTTGCTATCATTTTCGCTAACGCTATGCAATAGGAGCTTTTAAATTTTTCGTATGAATGCACTGAATGCGATACTGGTTTATGTGTTCAACCATTTTTCAGGATATATCATAGAACAGATAAGTTATAATTTATTATTATATTGTAAATCTAGAGATTAATTTTTTTCATTGTATTATTTTATCCTTTTTTTTTTTTTTATTTGCAAAGTGAAAGTAAACAATTTTTAGGTGGGAAAAAAACGCGCATTTTTTCCTCTCAATAAACCGCGTAACATCGCGAGCCTGTGGGAAAAAAAAGGTGGCACTAGGTGGTGAATTTCATAACTTTTCCTCCGCAGTTAAGTGGTTAACATGCTTCAACCCTTCTACTCCCTCTACAAGACAGGTTTTAGATTTCAACTGTAGAAATATTTGCTTTCTAAAAGGCACGAGTCTGTATGATTTCATAAGAGTGTCGAATGGTTGCTTAAACTAAATTCTGCAGAAATTTGTTATTTCGAGACATGCTTATATAATTTTTTTAATGAATAAAACTTAGATTATATTATTTAAGAAATCCACATTATAAAATTTTTTTCAACTAAGATGAAAACTTAATTACCAGAAAAAATTTACTTATATTTAACATGATTCTATTTTCTGTTCTCCTATCCGGAATTTTATTATTTTTGCAGTCCTAAAAATAACCTCTTGGAGTATATTTTTATTGTATGCATAACTTCATTCTTCTGTGGAAATTCTTGGATATTTTATTAGTTTTTAGACAAATGTTCATCATTCTCATTACTATTAGTTAAGATGCTTCATTTATTTCAGTGAATGTGATGTCCATTCTCTTTATGGAATGTGTTGACAAATAATAGTCAACACAACTTCCATAATTGAAGGACTACCCATTCAGTTCCCTTTATTATCATTAATCTTTTTGTTCGGTCGTAATATATAATTTCTAGTTTATTGCTATATAAGCTAGTGCTTATATGTAACTCGCAAGCATAAATGGCATATAAATTTGTTATTTTTGTGTTGGAGAATGCAACGAGCGTAAATGTAAGCTAACGTAATGGTCACGTAAATAAATGTTTTAAATATTCAATTTCTTTTATTGAAAACGCGAACTGAGTTACATATTCTATAAAACCTGTTTATAAAATTTTTATATATTATTGATGTGATGAGTTATATTTAAATGTGAAATCTTGGGTACTTACATAATATACCATCGTCCAACTTCGACAAATCTTAAGACGTCGCGAAATATAGCAATATGCAGCCAAAATGAAAAGTAGTTCCCGCACGTATTTAAACACATTAATTTTATTGGCGCATGCTCGAAAATACCCCCTTTTTTAATAAGTTGTTGAGTTTCTGCAAATTTTTATACGCTATGTTGACCGCGTGTTCTCAAAAATAACATTGTTTGTGATTTTTAAATTCTTCTGAATTCTTCTGTAATTTTATACTGAAAAATTATTAAAACTGGGGACCTATGTTCTATGGAAGCGAAAGTTGTGGAGTTTTTTTCCGAAAATAAATTCTAATACATAAAAAATACGCGAAAGACGGGTTACAGAAAAATAGTGAAATAAGAAACAGGGCAAACTGTTGCGATATGATTTAGATTAGCGATACTCAACCTTCGGGCCGCATGTGGTCCACCGAACCTTCCTGAGTGACCCGGTCAGGGCCCGTTGCTCTAACAAATTCAGTTATTTGAGAATAAGGAATAAAAATTAAACGAGAAGTTCTGTCAAACAATCAAATATGGAAATTTTTCTATTGATGTCATGCTGGTACGAATTGCGAGATAACTTCTTGTAATTGTAACGGGTAGTGATGACAAATAACAGCAGAGTAGCGACCATTTTATGGGTGAAACTAATATTTAACTAACCATCCTGTCTTCCAATCGAAAAATATTTGAAGAATTTGTTGTTTCAAGATGATTGGGATCTTGAATATTTCATAGAAAAAATAATGATTAACAACTTGTTTGATTAGTTGTGAAAAGGTTATTTTTAAAAAAATATAATTTTGCTCGGCACTATTCTATTGAATACAAATCCGTCAATTAATTTTTCTTTTGAGGATAACTTTTAAGACGAGAGATAAATTGAATTTCTTAAGAAAATCTATGGTACAGCAACAGAATATTTTGTTGATGGTATTGTCACAAAATGCAGAGGTAATAAAAGCATCCGATAAAATATGTGACATTACATATATTGATAAACATATGGAACTGTTAAGAATAAACATATAAATATACAGGGTGTCCAGCCTTAATGTGACCCAATAGCTAATTCCCGAACCGTTCGGTTTAGATATGCACTTCCAATTTGAAAAATGTTTTTAAAAAGGTAAAGAATGTTTTTACGTGCTTTTCAAACAAAAAAAAACCCATTTACAAAAAAAATTACAAAAATTAATTTTTTATACGGTCCCCAGGTCATGTCACTTATATTTACGAAAAGATGCAGTACACGAAAACAAAGTAAACACAAAAAGTTTCATTTTATTATTTTATTACGATAAAAACTGACTGAGTTATGGCTACATGAATTTGAAGCATCAGAGTTGTTCAGAAAAGGGGGTCGTATATAAATTGAGTTTAAAGAACAGTAATTCACTATTTACAGAAAGAGCAAGAGAAAAACATCATAGTAATATTAAAACATCGTAGTAAACATCATAGATTGACAATTTGTATAGCTGTATGGCAAAAAATAAAAGTTAAATTAAAGAAATACAACTTGTACCGGAAAGATTAAAACAGCTTGTTTTAACAAATAGCAGCAAAATAATACTGGATTTGCCATTCAAATTATAACATAAAGTGGAATTGTGCGCCAATCATGAATCAGGGGCTTTATTATATCAGAATGACCAAATTAACTTAAATAATGGTGAAGGCACGAGGTGTGGCACGAGACAAGGGAATACGTCTATGACAACTCCCAGTTTTATACAAGCGTTGAACAGCACGGGCAATTGTACAATAAGATGGATGTCTTCGAGTGGGAAATTAAATGATATAAAGTCTTGCCGCCTCTCTCTTATTTCGATTACACTGTCCATAACACAATACCATTTCGCAGTATTCTTCATTTGTATACATCTCGTTCTCCCGTACTAAAATTCGTAATATTAGAATACGACTATATGCAACTGCAAGCGACTACACAAGATTTTTTTAACTTTCGTCATGATCAGGAAAAACGCAGCAAATCAGACTGAAGCCGCAGCATATAACTCTATTTTTTAAACTGTTTTTGAAATGTTTTCTTCGTCCCAAATATTTTATTTTTTCCATATTTTACACGTACACAGAATAAATTTTATTTCTTAAATACTCACTTATTGTATTATTAACGTATGCTTTTAAATTTAAAAAAGATTTACATAAGAGTGACGTGCAAGAGCGAAAGTTTCCTGGCAGAGTTCCAACTAATTTCACTTTGGAGACGGCCCCTTACTAGCTTCTTGAAAATAGCCCAGAAAATGGAAAAATTTATGATTTTCAAAGTTCCATAACTCGGCCAGTTTTTATCGTAATAAAATGAAACTTTTTGTGTTTACTTTGTTCTTGTGTGCTGCATTTTTTCCTAAATATAAGTGATAGGACCTGGAGACCGTATAAAAATTAATTTTTGTAATTTTTTTGTAAATTTTTTTTTTGGTTCGAAAAGCACGTAAAAACATTCTTTACCTTTTTTAAAAACATTTTTCAAATTGGAAGTGCAGATCTAAGCTGAACGGTTCGAGAATTAGCTATTGGGTCACATTAAGGCTGGACACCCAGTATATAGAGGCAGAAATTGTTAGTGTTTCTTAAAAGCTTCCGATGTGTTCTTTGATAAATTCAGTTATTTGTTCAAATTTTTCTTTCTTTGTAAAATCAAAAATTACTTGAATAAAGTTGAAACAAATGCTAAAGAAAGTCCAAAATATTTTAAAATAAATAATACTGACTTTTGTAAAATCTCGTTGCTACTATCCTGCACTTAATAAATTAATATCTGGAATAAAAATAAGTGAGGCTATGACAAAAGAAAAAAAATTAAATTATCAAAGTATATGGCAGCTTTGTTTTTATGACAGAATGCAAATAAGGGGCTTTGAGACCATTGGTGAAAGAAAAACGAAATTATCCTATAACTGGGTAAAAAGTGTATAAAACCTACTTTTTGTGAGTTGATTTTGATACTTTAATATGATTTTAAAATGAATTCCAAAAATATGAATTTTAATATTTTGATCAATTTTCCGTTTTTTAAATGTCCTTTATCTTAGAGTCCCACCTCCCCCACTAATGCTTAAGTTGCGGCTCGCATGAAATAAATATCATATGTATGTGACCAGGTTGGAAAAAAGGATAAGTATTCCTGATTTAGATTCATTATGTGGCTGCGACTACATAAGACTCATTTGTCGCGATTTTGAATGCAATTATGGCGTTTTGAATTCATAAATACGGTAGTTAGTCGATTTTTAGTTTATTTCAATTGTACATGTTTTTTTATAAATACGATACTAAATTCAGCCATACCTTTTTATCAACGGACTAATACGGAAGGAGCATGCGCGAGAATTAGATTTCACGCATGGGCAGAAACGATTATAACATTTGAAGAGGTTTGTTGATTTTGTGATATCTTTTGGCTTAACGAAATTGGTGTCGACAATTTAATATATAAAATCCCTATCACACACGCATATTTAGAGTAACCGTTTCGCCGAACTTTTCACGCAGCTGAAAGTGATGGGTTGCCGTAAGCAAAATTACATGCTCTAACGTAAAGTGAACTCTATCTCCACATTGAAAAATTACTCGATTTTTCTGCTTCGAAAAACGAACATAAAATATTATTTATATTATTTTGCTCGCGCTTTTGTAGACGGGGGGAACAGAAATGCATTCTGTTTTTAATATTATACGCCGTTAAAATATTATACACCATAAAAATATTATATGCCATATCTGATGCGTTTGAAGCCGAGGCTGCCACCTTTACTGCCAACTTGTTTATGGCGTAGGGCGCCGAAGAACCCTATTGGCCGGAATTTCAAGCAACTTTTATTTGGAACAATTTTTCATCTCACTGGGGAAAAAGTTGTTCGGAGCCATTGCTATGGCAACTAGGTAGAAATTGTTCGGAATTGTTTGCTTTCAAGGAAGATTGTTTCAAATACGTGTACGTGTTATAAGGTCCTAAGTACCAAATTTTCTCATTAGTACATTTAATGATATCAAAATGTCTTTTTAGAGAAGCTTGACAAAATGCATGTGCTTTTGTAATATTACATTGATATACAAAAGCTTTGTTTTAAACCTTGATTGTGCTTAATATAAAAATTTAATTAAGGAATTAAGTACCTTCAGAGGCTTCAGAAGCTTTTTAAGAATTTTTGTATGGATACATTTTGAAACTAGTTCTTAATAGTGGCTATACGTGATAATATCATTTTAGAAATATCATATATATTTTAAAATTAAGTATTTAAAAAATATATAAATAAGTTTTCTGTACTGGGATCATTGTATCGAAAGTTTATTTGAGTTATCTAGAATAAAACATTATTCAGTTTAAACCGACAATCCCTTTTAATTCAATACATCTATATATATATAAATAGATGTTTGTATATATGACCTCGTTTCGCGCCAACACCGTTCAACCAATCACTATGAAAATTGTCATGTATTTGTATTTTTTGTGTAGAAGGATTTTTTGGGCTGTGCTTTTTGTTGCAGCTTCCCACCTGGTGGCGCTACAGCTTATCAACTTCTGCACCGTTCAATCAATCGCCAAGTTGCCAACGTGGTCGCTAAAAATGATGCCAACTTGGCTCTATCACCAACATTTCGCTATGCTTCCATTAATTCGCCATTATAATGTTGCTTGCGAATATTATTATTATAACATACAATAAATACAACAGAAAGTAATATTAACGTATTACACACACACCATCCAGATAATATAAATTATTTACACTATTTCAAGCGGTCATTACGCAAAATTTGTAACAATGTGTTACTTTCGCTGAGCAAAGATCACAGCTTAGGAAGGTGTTTTCAAAAATCGACCCACAAGAGTTAAGGGCCGTTATAAATAAAACAAAATCCTTTTTATCAGCTATTAGATTTACAGAGTTAAAAATTAACAATGGCTATTTTTGGTCAGCTGAGATATGCAAAAAGCTTTCCTTTTGTTTAATTATCTATTCGCGTAAAATTAACTCATTTAAAACTTCTTTATCCTTCAATCTGTATTGTTTAATTTTTCAATTCCCCCGTGCAAAGGACGGGTAGGCCAGTTTATACATACATAAGTCTAAATATCTAACATAGGTGTTTTATTCTCTCAATCGATGACGCGCATCGATACACATTCCAATAACGATAAATCGTACTTCTAATATCATTGCTTCCGATTAATATTGCAGGATTTGCTACCGGACCCAACTCAGTGTAAATCAGTCACGACTCCAAAGCTATCCATTAGTCCGACAAGAGAGGGTTCAAATTCCACTTTTCTCTCAATAATTCCTTAATGATCTCTTATGGGCCGACAGCCCTAAAGAGAAATCAATCCAACCGAAATGCCTTTCCTAATTATTTTAAATGTGGTACCGAAAAATGGAGCTATTTTAAAGACCTGGCGAAGTATTTTCTTTTAAATGACGCTAAGGTATTTTAAAGTAATGCTTTTTAATAATGTGTTTTTTTCTGAGTCTGGGTACCGACGATTTAAAAAAAAATAACGTCTTTTTTTATAAATATTTTCGAGCTTTAATGACTTATTATATTCGGATCATTTACTTCGTTGTTCGATGTTTGGGATATTGAAAAAAAAAATTTTTTCTTTTGGATATTTAGTAAAAATATGTATAAAAATAAACTTTGATATTTTGTTATTCAGAATTGATAGTTTTTTCAATGTTAATGATGTCCTGTTCGAAAAGTACGTTTGTTAGAACATTAAGTAGTCTGCGCCATTTTGGAATAATATGTTGTCGAATCATCTTGTTCGAAATATAGTGGCGCTGTTTTCTATCGAATTAATTTCTCCTCTTGATATTTACTTATTTTATTCCCTTTCTCTTTCAGTAAGAGTTTAGTTGTTTTTAGTTGTTACTGTGTTTCCATCCGATTTTGTGTTCTTGTTATATAATCTTCCAGTAAATGCTGCTTTTGACAGATACAGGGATGAAAAGGATGGCGCACAGAAAACTAATCCTTTCTTAAGTAAAAATCATTAAAAATGGCAAAGGGAGTAGAGTTCTTTCGTTTTGATTTCAAATCTTAAGAGGATTTCTATGCTTCTAAATACGATAAGCGAGTGTTATTTCGTAGATATTCTCTCTCCCTAATACCGTATTCATTCTCGTCTTTGTCAAAGTTGTTTCAAAAATCTAATGTTCAATTATAATGGTGGAGAAAAATAAGATATTTAATTGGCTTTTTATTTCTTCAATTATTGGCTGTAAGCTGAGTAATTGTTAATGAAAGTGATGAGATTACGTTATTGTAAAATAAATTATTCTACTGTTATACTTTTAATGAAAAGTTAATCAAAAATAATTTTAGTTTCCTTACCACTCTAGTCAAATTTTAGTATTTATACTATCTTTAATTTAACTTTGCATTCAGTTAACTATTTCAAATATGTTTATGCTAGTTATTTCTTTCAATTAATTTACTGAAAGGGCTCAATGAAATGTTATAAATATTTAAAAATATAGCATTTCTTTTTCCGAACAATAGAATTGAGAAGAGTTTAGAACAAATTATCAATGAAATGCCCACTGGTACTCAGATTAAAATGATTTTTAATAATTATCAACGATTTTAAAGCATAAATCCTGATTGTTAAATTTCTTTTGAAACCTCTTTCGTATAAAAAAATGTCTTCCCGTTAGTAAGTGTGAATATTTGGAGAGTGTTGTCAGGTAAGTTATCGTCCTCGTCATTTGACCGCTGTTCCAATGTCATGAGGTTCATCACCAATAGCCCTCCTGTTGCTTTACAATGTGACGTAAATTACAATCAAATGAAATAAGTTCGTATGAGAAATATCAAAAATAAAAATGTTTAAATTTGTTGTAAAAGAAAAGAATCTGAACTACTTTAAAAAAAAATTTTTTTGTATAATTGTACAATTTTTTAACTGTTAATGAGTAACACTTAATTTAAAAATAAATATCAACCAAGTCAAATATATTACAACATTAAAAGATATTTAAAAAGGAAATAGGATTTCAAAGCGCTTTTAAATTGAAGTATTTTATTACATTTAATATGCAATTTAAAATGAATAATAGGAAAATATTCCCGAATGTTTTGGCAAAAATTGTGTCTTTGTAATAAATTCTCTCACAGATTTCTTACAGTAGCAGGATTGTGTGAAAATAATTATAGAAATAAACTTAAACTAAGGGTTTTTACTGCAAAATCGCTTAGCCTCCATTTCTCAAGATAAAACAATTGTCGGACAACATTTGCCTTAATATTCTAATAAATTTCATCATATTTTTGGTCATTAATTGTAATTTAAATTAGCCCATGAGGGCCAAGACCTACTGTGCCCGTCTCAGCATACTTGACCATTGGGCGCTGAGGTGCATGAGCAGATGTCCAAATCAGGTGATCAGTCTGAAGTGACACCCCCAGTGTTTAGTCCCCACGCAAGTTTGGTACTCATTTATTGACCCACTGAATGGATGAAAGGCTGAGTCGACCTTGCCCATCCCGAGGATAAAATCCCAAACCTGTAGTGTGGAAGCGAAATGCGCTACCACTCTCGGCCACTGGACCTGAAATTATTTATATATTAATGTAATATATTAATTCGTAAGCATACCGAATGGTTTATTTCTATGGGAATTTTATTTCATAACTGAACAAGACTTATGAGAAATTCAACGTGATCGCACAAATTTCTTTTCGTTAGAACTTTAGGAATCCATATACGATTGAATGATTGTAACTAATAAATTTTATGAAGTATGAAGATTATTAGATAAAAGTTGCCTGAGAAGGATTAATTATTCTAAACTTTGTTTTTGTTACCATAGTCGCGCGCACCTCTATTTAAACAAAATTGCTAAATCCCGAAAAAAAAAGTTCATTATGTGGAAAATTTGTTAAAAAGTGGTTCCTCTTTTAATATATTGTAGAAACAACATAAAACAAAATTTTAAATTCTTAAACAATAAATATTATTAAGGTAATTGTTTTCTCTTTCTCTCTCTCTCCACTCTTTCTTTTGTAAATTAATATCTATTTTATAAATCCTAGACATCAAAAAGAAATCTGCAAAGGAAAGAAGGGGAAAAACATTGTCCAGGAATACTCTGTATTTTCACCTTTAAAAATTATTTTAAAATAACGTTAAAATTAATTAATTTTAATGACATTTTTTTTCTAATTTTAAGCCTACAAGTAATTTAAACATACATTATTTTATAACCTCTATTTTTAAGCATACATTGCAACGTGCGTCCCTAAATTCAATTACTGATAAAATCTGTTTATTTTATTAGTTTTTCATTGGAAAAATTACTGCAATTATTATTGCTCTTTGTAAGTTAGGCACCTGGTAAAACCATTTATGGCAATCATGTCCTCAAAATGTGTTAAAAGACAGTAAGAATAATTTGAAATGTCCAGAAATATTTTTAAAACAGGGATTGAAAAAAATCGAATCGCAAGAAAAAAATAATTCATTCCATTGAAAATGCATTTCGTTATTTGAGGGTTATTTTATGAAGAAAATCGTGAAATGTTCTTGGTTCTAGGAAAAAGTTCTCAAGATAGAAAAATTCGCTAAATAGAGGTTTTAAGATGGAAGAACTGTATTTTGAAAAAAATATATACGTGGCCGCAAATTAGAGTATAATAATGGTCACGAACTCGTGTTCGACGTAATTTTTTATCGAAGCGGGAAATTATGCCCTGGTGATAATAAATATCCATCGTACAGGAGCTGATGCACATTAAATCCGTTGAAGTCCTTACGTTTAAGTAATGTGGAAGTGTGGGTATATATATATATATATATATATATATGTAACAATTTCACGGGAATAAAAACGTTTTAATCGGATAATCTTTTACTTGTTGTAGATGTTGAAAAGAGGAGAGAACATTTTGGCATTTTAATTTAGTGCGACATTTTAGTAGAAAAGTATGAATGTAGCATTATCTTGAAGAGATAAAGTTATGCCTAAAAGGATATTTCCCGTTACGCAGATAGTAATTATCACGTGATGTTTTGGAAGGCTCAAGCCATCATGAAATAAATAAAATCCACAAAAAATTTAATAATCAATTAATAATAAAAACTTAGTTTTCCCCAAAATATATGAGTAACTTCGGATAACATGTTTGAAAAAAAATTGCGCATCAATTTTTACGTAGATTATGAGGATGTATTAAAGAAATATGTAATGAAAGTATATATATGTTTGTTTATTTCTTAGATCATTTTCGTGTCATAAGTACTTATTTGTATTGCAGTTTATTAGACATACCTGAATTGAACATCGTGATTACCTTAAATAAAACGACTATGTAATTATAAAGAAGATTTAAAGTAAAATATATGCAATAAAGTATTTCAAACGCTAGATTTCTGGAGTTTTTTTAAAACATTTCTCTATAATAATTTCAGTCGCTTAACTGACCGAGATACCTCCAGATTTCTTTTTTAGAATAATTCTCTTAATTTTCAGAGGAAAAGTTATTAATTCCGAGGGATTCTTAATTAACATGTTTTAACACAATATGCTTACGTCACGTGGAAATGAGGCTGGTTTAATTAAAGCCATAAACAATGTTTTATGTCCCCTTGATTCCAACTTAAAATGATTTAGAAAAAAAAGATGTAAAATATTATACGACGCTCTCCTTTCCGTTCTTTATCGTACAGGAGCATAAAAACTGAATAAACTTGATGCTAATTGCTCATTCCAGGAGTTAACTTTTCCCAAACTTTTCCTTCATTTTAGTTGATATCGCATTTTCTGGAAGTTTGCCAGTGAATTTAACATCAATACAAAAGTCTGTTCGTGGAGGGGGAAAAAAGGATTATTTTAAATTGCTTTCTTTATTAGGAGTTTTGTTTTCAGAGTTTCCAGGTCTGTGTTAGGAAATGCAATATTTTAATGATTTTGTTGTGTTTAATATCGGCTTCATTTTGTATTCAGGAAAGTGTGTATCACGATATAAAGCCTCTGTTACAAGTATAATTTGCAATTATTATTAAATGATAAAATGTGTAATAAAAATACAGCAATATTTCATTTATGTTGAATTTTGAAGTAACATGCAAACATAGTCCTATTTTAGTTGAAATATTCTGTTTTTGGGGGGGGGGATTATACATTTTGACAAATGAGTATCGTGTATTTCTCATTGAAAATTGCACCAAAAGTTTTAGTAAGCGTTTCTTAACTTCTCACAATAAAGCACCACAAGGACTATTGTTGATGAACTTTGAA